>WNWK01057183.1:0-10810 GCA_009830355.1 Cherax destructor
ACCTGGGAAGGCTGAGACTGGAAGATATCCTAAGGTAAGTGAGGAAGGGGAGACATCCGGGGGCCCACGGATGGATTCCTGGACACATGGACCTGGGAAAGGCGAGGAAACCTTGGGGAAGTGGAGAAGGGAGAATATCTGAGGCGGACAGATGGACTCCTGGACACATGGACTTGGGAAAGACGAGGATACTGGTTGATGAGGCAGACCTTGGGGAAGTGGGAAAGGGAGAATATCTGAGGGGACACAGATGGACTCCTGGACACATGGACCTGGGAAAGGCGAGGATACCTTGGGAAAGTAGGGAATAGACTCCAGGACACATGGACTTGGGAAAGACGAGGATACTGGTTGATGAGGCAGACCTTGGGGAAGTGGGAAAGGGAGAATATCTGAGGGGACACAGATGGACTCCTGGACACATGGACCTGGGAAAGGCGAGGATACCTTGGGAAAGTAGGGAATAGACTCCTGGACACATGGACTTGGGAAAGACGAGTATACTGGTTGATGAGGCAGACCTTGGGGAAGTGGGTAAGGGAGAATATCTGAGGCGGACAGATGGACTCCTGGACACATGTACCTGGGAAAGCATCAAAAACACAGTAAATGGATGGGTGGACCTTAAAGACGAACCACTGGCCTCCACGTAGCAAGGTCTGGTAACTCAGAGAAAACTCTGAGGCTGACAGTGGTCGCAAATAGTTTAATAATGACAATTTCAATTTCTTATAAAGAGCACAACTGATACATGATTATTTAGCATTTCGGGCAAGCAGATCTTACCAAGCTCACTATACTTGTTTTCTGATAACAGATGATCTCGTTCACCCAAGATACCTCATAAATTATGCGACATTGATTTCCATTAAAAAAGTAAATAGGTTTATCAATATATCAAAATTTCTTATTTCTTATTTTTACATATGGCAGCTTCAGCTGGAATAATATATATATATATATATATATATATATATATATATATATATATATATATATATATATATATATATATATATATATATGTTCCTTTTATTTTCTCTATTGTCCAGGGGGAAGTGGAAAAGAATCTTTCCTCCGTAAGCCATGCGTGTCGTATGAGGCGACTAAGATGCCGGGAGCAATGGGCTAGAAACCCCCTTCTCCTGTACAAATCTACTAAAAACGAGAAGAAGAAAAACTTTATAAAATTGGGTTGTCTGAATGTGCGTGGATGTAGTGCGGATGATAAGAAAGAGATGATTGCCGATGTTATGAATGAAAAGAAGTTGGATGTCCTGGCCCTAAGCGAAACAAAGCTGAAGGGGGTAGGCGAGTTTCAGTGGGGAGAAATAAATGGGATTAAGTCAGGAGTATCTGAGAGAGTTAGAGCTAAGGAAGGGGTAGCAATAATGTTGAAGGATCAGTTATGGAAGGAAAAGAGGGAATATAAATGTGTAAATTCAAGGATTATGTGGATTAAAATAAGGGTCGGATGCGAAAAGTGGGTCATAATAAGCGTGTATGCACCTGGAGAAGAGAGGAGTGTAGAGGAGAGAGAGATTTTGGGAGATGTTAAGCGAATGTATAGGAACTTTTGAACCAAATGAGAGAGTAATTGTGGTAGGGGACCTAAATGCTAAAGTGGGAGAAACATGCAGAGAGGGTGTAGTAGGTAAGTTTGGGGTGCCAGGTGTAAATGATAATGGGAGCCCTTTGATTGAACTTTGTATAGAAAGGGGTTTAGTTATAGGTAATACATATTTTAAGAAAAAGAGGATAAATAAGTATACAAGATATGATGTAGGGCGTAATGACAGTAGTTTGTTGGACTATGTATTGATAGATAAAAGACTGTTGAGTAGACTTCAGGATGTACATGTTTATAGAGGGCTACAGATATATCAGATCACTTTTTAGTTATAGCTACAGTGGGAGTAAAAGGTAGATGGGATACAAGGAAAATAGAATCAGTAAGTAAAAGAGGTGAAGGTTTATAAACTAAAAGAGGAGGCAGTTAGGGTAAGATATAAACAACTATTGGAGGATAGATGGGCTAGTGAGAGTGTAGGCAATGGGGTCGAAAATGTATGGGGTAGATTTAAAAATGTAGTGTTAGAGTGTTCAGCAGAAGTTTGTGGTTACAGGCGAGTGGGTGCGGAGGAAGAGGAGCGATTGGTGGAATGATGATGTAAAGAGAGTAGTAAGGGAGAAAAAGTTAGCATATGAGAGGTTTTTACAAAGTAGAAGTGATGCAAGGAGGGAAGAGTATATGGAGAGAAAAGAGAGGTTAAAGAGTGGTGAAGCAATGTAAAAGAGAGCAGATGAGAGAGTGGGTGAGATGTTATCAGCAAATTTTGTTGAAAATAAGAAAAAGTTTTGGAATGAGATTAATAAGTTGAGGAAGCCTAGAGAACAAATGGATTTGACAGTTAAAAATAGGAGAGGAGTTATTAAATGGAGAGTTAGAGGTATCGGGAAGATGGAGAGAATATTTTGAGGATTTGTTAAATGTTGATGAAGACAGGAAGCTGTGATTTCGTGTGTAGGGCAAGGAGGAATAACATCTTGTAGGAGTGTGGAAGAGCCAGTTGTGGGTGTAGGGAAGTTCGTGAGGCAGTGGGTAGAATGAAAGGGGTAAGGCAGCTGGGATTGATGGGATAAAGATAGAAATGTTAAAAGCAGGTGGGGATATAATTTTGGAGTGGTTGGTGCTATTATTTAATAAATGTATGGAAGAGGGTAAGGTACCTAGGGATTGGCAGAGAGCGTGTATTGTTCCTTTGTATAAAGGCAAAGGGGACAAAAGAGAGTGCAAAAATTATAGGGGAATAAGTCTGTTGAGTGTACCTGGTAAAGTGTATGGTAGAGTTATTATTGAAAGAATTAAGAGTAAAACAGAAAGCAGGATAGCAGATGAACAAGGGGCTTTAGGAAAGGTAGGGGTGTGTAGACCAAGTGTTTACAGTGAAACATATAGGTGAACAGTATTTGGATAAGGGTAAAGATGTTTTGTGGCATTTATGGATTTGGAAAAGGCGTATGATAGGGTGGATAGGGGGCAATGTGGCAGATGTTGCAGGTGTATGGAATAGGAGGAAGGTTACTGAAGGCAGTGAAGAGTTTTTATGAGGATAGTGAGGCTCAGGTTAGAGTGTGTAGGAGGAAGGGGACTATTTCCAGTAAAAGTGGGCCTTAGACAAGGATGTGTGATGTCACCGTGGTTGTTCAATATATTTATAGATGGGGTTGTAAGAGAAGTGAATGCGAGGGTCTTGGCAAGAGGTGTTGGGCTAAAAGATAAAGAAGCAAATACAAAGTGGGAGTTGTCACAGTTGCTTTTGCTGATGACACTGTGCTTTTGGGAGATTCTGAAGAGAAGCTGCAGAGGTTGGTGGATGAATTTGGTAGGGTGTGTAAAGAAGAAAATTGAAAGTGAATATAGGAAAGAGTAAGGTGATGAGGATAACAAAAGAATAGGTGACGAAAGATTGGATATCAGATTGGAGGGAGAGAGTATGGAGGAGGTGAATGTATTCAGATATTTGGGAGTGGACATGTCGGCGGATGGGTCTATGAAGGATGAGGTGAATCATAGAATTGATGAGGGAAAAGGGTGAGTGGAGCACTTCGGAGTCTGTGGAGACAAAGAACCTTGTCCATGGAAGTAAAAGAGGGAATGTATGAGAGTATAGTTATACCAACGCTCTTATATGGGTGTGAAGCATGGGTGATGAATGTTGCAACGAGGAGAAGGCTGGAGGCAGTGGAAATGTCATGTCTGAGGTCAATGTGGGTGTGAATATAATGCAGAGAATTCGGAGTTTGGAAATTAGGAGGATGTGCGGGATTACCAAAACGATTGTCCAGAGAGCTGAGGAGGGTTGTTGAGTGGTTTGGACATGTAGAGAGAATGGAACGAGACAGAGTGACTTCGAGAGTGTATAAATTTAGATTTAGAAAGGACATAGGCAAGTACTGGTTTTCGAACAGAGTTGTAGATGCGTGGAACAATCTTCCGAGTACTGTGATAGAGGCTAGGACCTTGGGTGGCTTTAAAAAGAGATTGGACAAATATATGAGTGGGAGGGGCTGGGTTTGATTTGTGTCGTGAGTACGGGAATAAATTCTTAGGTAGTGGTGGTTTTGATAAGGACCTGCCTTGTATGGGCCAGTAGGCCTTCTGCAGTGTTCCTCCATTCTTATGTTCTTATAAATCTGTAGTGGAGGGAAGGCGGGGTAGGGGTCGGCCTAGGAAAGGTTGGAGGGAGGGGGTAAAGGAAGTTTTGGGTGCGAGGGGCTTGGACTTCCAGCAAGCATGTGTGAGCGTATTTGATAGGAGTGAATGGAGGCATATGGTTTTAATACTTGACGTGCTGTTGGAGTGTGAGCAAAGTAACATTTATGAAGGGATTCAGGAAACCGGCAGGCCGGACTTGAGTTCTGGAGATGGAAGTACAGTGCCGGCACTCTGAAGGAGGAGTGTTAATGTTGCAGTTTTATAACTGTAGTGTAAAGCACCCTCTGGCAAGACAGTGATGGAGTGAATGATGATGAAAGTTTTTCTTTTCGGGCCACCCTGCCTTGGTGGGAATCGGCCGATGTGTTAATAATAAAAATATATATATATATATATATATATATATATATATATATATATATATATATATATATATATATATATATATATATATATATATATATATATATATATATATATATATATATATATATATATATGTCGTGCCGATTAGGTAAAACTTGCGATTTTGGCTTAAATAGCAACGCTCACCTTCCATATAAGACAAGTGAAAATTTGTGTATGCAATAATTTCGCCAAAATCATTCTGAACATAACGAAAAAATATATTTCATTGTGTTTGTTTATTATTAAATTAATGTTAACGTATCTAAATATATTTAGTTGGGTTAGGCTAAATTAAATTGCGCTTGTTTTAATAAGGTTAGGTAGGTTTCAAAGTTTCTCTTGGTACAAAATTATAAATTCTTACATTAACATAAATGAAAAATATATCTTTAAACGTATAAGATAAAATTTTAGAAAGGATTTAATTTTAGATGAGTTCTTGCTAATTGACCAGTTTTACCTAATCGGCACGATATATATATATATATATATATATATATATATATATATATATATATATATATATGTCGTGCGATTAGGTAAACTAGTCAATTAGCAAGAACTCATCTAAAATTAAGTCCTTTCTAAAATTTTCTTATACGTTTAAAGATATATTTTTTCATTTATGTTAATGTAAGAATTTATAATTTTGTACCAAAAGAAACTTTGAAAACCTACCTAACCTTATTACAACAAGCGCAATTTAATTTAGCCTAACCCAACTAAATATATTTTAGATACGTTAGATTAATTTAATAATAAACAAACACAATGAAATATATTTTTCGCTATGTTCAGAATGATTTTGGCGAAATATTGCATACACAAATTTTCACTTGTCTTATATGGCAAGGTGAGCGTGCTATTTAAGCTAAATCGCAAGTTTTACATAATCGGCACGACTATATATATATATATATATATATATATATATATATTTATGTAGTGCTAAATAGGTAAAACTGGTCAATTAGCAAGAAATGGTTAAAAATTAAGTCCTTTGAAAAAATTTCTCTTAAACGTTTAAAGAAATATTTTTTTTTCATTTATGTTAATGTAAAAACTAATAATTTGGTACCAAAAGTACCTTAGAAAACTTACCTCAACTTATTATAACAAGCGCAGTTTAATATAGCCTAATCCAACTAAATATATTTTAGATAAGTTTACAATAATTTAATAATAAACAAACACAATGAAAGGCATTTTTTCGTTAGGTTCAGAATGATTTTTGCAAAATCATTGCATACACAAATTTTCGCTTGTCTTATATGGCAAGAAGAGCGTTGCTATTTAAGCCAAACTCGCAAGTTTTAATTTTTGGGCACCACACACACACACACACACACACACACACACACATACACACACACACACACACCACACACACACACACACACACACCCACACACACACACACACACACATACACACACACACACACACACACATACACACACAGGAGCTATGATTCGACACACACATACACTCACGCATATACATCAGGCCTAGTGTCTAATCGACATGTGCCTAGGACAAAATGGTAACTAACACATACACACACACACACAAACACACATACATGCTGGCACACACAAAAGCATACACACACATACACACTCACACACATACACACACACACATAAAGAATCGTTCAGGACCCTGTACACTGTGTACGTTAGGCCCATATTGGAGTATGCAGCACCAGTTTGGAGCCCACACCTAGCCAAGCATGTGAAGAAGCTCGAGAAAGTGCAAGGTTTGCAACAAGACTAGTCCCGGAGCTAAGGGTATGTCCTACGAGGAGGTTAAGGAAATGGACCTGACGACACTGGAGGACAGGAGAGATAGGGGAGACATGATAACAACATATAAGATACTGAGAGGAATTGACAAAGTGGACAGAGACAGAATGTTCCAGAGATGGGACACAACAACAAGGGGACACAGATGGAAGTTGAAGACTCAGATGAATCACAGAGATGTTAGGAAGTATTTCTTCAGTCACAGAGTTGTCGGGAAGTGGAATAGTTTAGGAAGCGATGTAGTGGAGGCAGGCTCTATACATAGCTTTAAGCAGAGGTATGATAAAGCTTATGGCGCAGGGAGAGTGACCCAGTAGCGGCCAGTGAAGAGGCGGGGCCAGGAGCTTTGACTCGACCCCTGCAACCACAACTAGGTGAGTACAACTAGGTGAGTACACACACACACACACCAGGAGCTGAGTCTCGACCCCTGCAACCACAATTAGGTGAGTGCAATTAGGTGAGTACACTCACACACACACACACACACACACACACACTCACACACACACACACACACGCATACACACACACACACACGCACATACACACGCTTTATATTGTCAAGTACTGTAATATATTAATCGTTGTATATTTTACACCATGAATGTTATAGAACACTAAATTATATTTAATTTAATATCAGTGTTTAGGGTGTTACGTATACCATGTTATATTACCTGACTGTATTGAGTCATGACACATCATTGTGCACTTTATTAATTTATTAAATGTTAACTAAATTAAATCTCAGTGTTTGAAACTTGCTTAAAATGTGAATTGATTTATTTTGACACAAACAAAAATCTTACAGAGATTCTGGTGTAAGTGCCATGACCTCCAGGATGTTGTGAGTGGCATGACCTCCAGGATGTTGTGAGTGTCATGACCTCCAGGATGTTGTGAGTGTCATGACCTCCAGGATGTTGTGAGTGGCATGACCTCCAGGATGTTGTGAGTGACATGACCTCCAGGATGTTGTGAGTGGCATGACCTCCAAGATGTTGTGAGTGTCATGACCTCCAGGATGTTGTGAGTGGCATGACCTCCAGGATGTTGTGAGTGACATGACCTCCAGGATGTTGTGAGTGGCATGACCTCCAGGATGTTGTGAGTGTCATGACCTCCAGGATGTTGTGAGTGGCATGACCTCCAGGATGTTGTGAGTGGCATGACCTCCAGGATGGTGTGAGTGGCATGACCTCCAGGATGTTGTGAGTGGCATGACCTCCAGGATGTTGTGAGTGGCATGACCTCCAGGATGTTGTGAGTGTCATGACCTCCAGGATGTTGTGAGTGGCATGACCTCCAGGATGTTGTGAGTGGCATGACCTCCAGGATGTTGTGAGTGTCATGACCTCAAGGATGTTGTGAGTGGCATGACCTCCAGGATGCTGTGAGTGTCATGACCTCCCGGATGTTGTGAGTGGCATGACCTCCAGGATGTTGTGAGTGGCATGACCTCCAGGATGTTGTGAGTGACATGACCTCCAGGATGTTGTGAGTGGCATACCTCTAGGATGTTGTGAGTGACATGACCTCCAGGATGTTGTGAGTGACATGACGTCCAGGATGTTCTGAGTGGCATGACGTACAGGATGTTGTGAGTGGCATGACGTCCAAGATGTTGTGAGTGGCATGACCTCCAGGATGTTGTGAGTGACATGACGTCCAGGATGTTCTGAGTGGCATGACGTACAGGATGTTGTGAGTGGCATGACGTCGAACATGTTGTGAGTGACATGACCTCCAGGATGTTGTGAGTGGCATGACGTCCAGGATGTTGTGAGTGGCATTACCTCCAAGATGTTGTGAGTGGCATGACGTCCAGGATGTGTGAGTGGCATGACCTCCTGGATGCTGTGAGTGGCATGACCTCCTGGATGCTGTGAGTGGCATGACCTCCTGCATGCTGTGAAGCATGACCGCCAGGAGATTTTGAGTTGTATGACCTCCAGGAGAATGTGAGTGGCATGACCTCCAGAAAGTTGTGATTGGCATGACCTCCAGGAGGTTGTGAGTGGTATGACCTCCAGGAGGTTGTGATTGGCATGACCTCCATGATGTAATGAGTGGCATGACCTCCAGGACGTGATTGGCATGACCTCCAGGATGTTGTGATTGGCATGACCTCCAGGAGGTTGCGAGTGGTATGATCTCAAGGACGTTGTGAATATATAAACTACAATAAACTTTATTTCTTATAATGAGATTAAGAAACTCTATGGATATTAAAAAAAACTGTCATAAAGATAACAACTAAGTTTACAACACATGATTTTTTTAAATCAGTTTACACAGTAAAGTGAAATAATAATAATAATAATAATAATAATAATAATAATAATAATAATAATAATAATAATAATAATAATAATAATAATAGTAATAATAATAATAATAATAATAATACCCGAAGTACGTCTCACAGCGTTCAAGTGTTAAATTTACTTTAATCCCAATTTTAGAGATCAAAAATTTGTAACTGGTTGTGAACAGGTTACATACAGTGTTATTAACTGTGGTGTAGCAGACAGACTTTATAAAATCACAACACAACGATGGTGGTGAAAAATCACATAACAGCAGAAGGAACTTTCACCTGTGAAACAAACTTCTTCATTCAATACTAGTTTCCCTTCTACAATTGTGTCTTTTTTATTGCACATACTTTGTGACTGAATCTCTGCAACACAGTGCACCACAACATTCAGTGTGTAATATATGTTAACATTCATACATCACAGTACATAACATCAGTATCGCAGACATTAACACAGTAGTACTGGCCAGGGTTGTGGCAGCCACCACCAACATTCTTATTGTCAGGAGATCGAATCATCCCAAATTGACGGTTTTTTTTGTCATCACCGAAAGTTCTTTTCTTGTTTAATTTAAACAGTCTGGGAGAGGCAGATTGCTTATAGACCGTGTACACAATGCTATATGTCTATAGCTGGGTTTTGGGGAAATGATGTATGTGTGTGTGTATGTGTGTTTTTGTGTGTTTTTTAGTTACCTTTTTGCCTATTACAAGTCGTTAACACTGGGCCTGTTTTTTTGGGGGTTTTTGTTTTGTGTGTGTTTGTGTGGGGGTGTGTAGGAAAGAAAAAAAAAAACCGAAAAATTATTTTAAAATAATAATAAAATAATAATAATAAAAAAAAAAAAAAAAAATAAAATAAAATAATAAAATAATAATACTAATAATAATAATAATAATAATAATAAAATAATAATAATAATAATAATAATAAAATAAAATAATAATAATAATAATAATACAAATTAGAAAGAAAAGTTCTGGGACAGCTGTCACCGGATTAACTCAGCTTCAGCCTGGCAGACTCTGCTGCCACCCTGGCGATCAACTGTCAGCCTGGCTGACCAGCGTCACCGGCGTCATTTTCGCCTGGCTCATCTGCACAAACTTTTAGTTCAATTCCAATTTAAAAGGAAAATTAAAGTTGAACTATTTAATTAAACTTTTAATTAACTTCATTTAATAAGGAAGGGTTTGAAAAAAGGTTATACACCAGTGATTAATTGGAGACAATTAGGCTTGATCCGAGGAAGGGACGCTATCAAATTTCGGAACAAAACCCCTTTCCCAATTAAAAGGGTTTTTTCCCCCTACAAAGGGGGTTTTTTTTAAAATGCTGAACCATATTATATTAATATATTATATAGTAAAAATTTATTATAAAAAATTTAAAATTATTAAGTTTCATTTTTTTTTACAATTAACATGAAAATACGAATGTTCAAATTATGGGGAAAATTACAAATATAATTATGTATTTAATTATGTCAAAAAATTTAATATAAACCAAAAAGAGGAAATACAAAGAAAAAAATTCCAAGTTATAATAAGTTCAGGTTGAACTCATGTTAATGTGGGGGGTGTTGGGGAAGAGGAAGGGGAAATGTTAATATGTGAGATGATGTTGAGGTGAAGATGTATGGTAAAAAGTTAAATTGGGTGATGTTGAGTTGAAGGTGTAAGGTTAATACATGTTAAATGGGGTGATTTGAGGGAAGGTTAATTAACTCTTTAAATGGAGGGTTTAGGGAAGGGTAAGGTTAATAAATTTTAAAATTTTGGGATTTGGGGAAGGTGAAGGTTAATAATTTAAATGGAGGGATGGTAAAATGAGCACTACAGTCACACTCAACTTTTAAAAATGTTAAAAATTTTCAGTCACACTCTACATATTTAACAATTTTAAAATAAAAAAATACAGTCACACTCTCAACACTCTTTAACAATGTGAATAATGAGCTCTACAGTCACACCCAGCACTCTTTAAAATTTAAAATGACTCTACAGTCCCTCCAGCACTATTTAACAAGTGTAAAATAACCATCACACTCTCAA
>WNWK01057184.1:0-10808 GCA_009830355.1 Cherax destructor
CCTAACTTTTGTTCTATAAACCTGGAAAAATTTTTTGGGTTAGTTTTTGAATCCTAGCAACTTTAATTTCATAGTCCGTTTAGCTTTTCTTAATTTCTTTTATGCCTATAAATTCCTTTCTTCTGCCCTAAAAGATATTTGAGCCTATTATTCATCCATTTTGGGTCATTTCTATTGATCTAATTTCTTTATACAGGATAAATGTTCTTTGGGCAGCCTGTATAGTGTTAAGAAAACTGTCATATTGATACCTCTCTTCTTCACCCCAATGATACCTCTCTTCTTCACCCCTATCTTATCTACACTGCAGGTCCTTTAAGTCACACTATGTTTTTAACTATCACACTATTTTTTAAGACTCACATGCAGCTTTCTCCACCTGACCCAGCATTCTCCACCTGACTGTACCCTATATATATCTCCATGTTGCTCATTTTCCAGGTAGATCTGTCTGTGACTCGATAAAGCCCACTGCGTGGGCGAAACGTTGTCAATAAAGGATCAATTATACTGCTTATGTGTTTTTTTTCCAAGATACCCATAATTATTTTTAAGGGGACCTATCTTATCTATAACTTTTGTTCTATACACCTGGAAAAACTTTTGGGATAGTTTTCGAATCCCTAGCAACTTTAATTTCGTAGTCCCGTTTAGCTTTTCTTATCCCCTTTTAACGTCCCTCTTAATGTCAATATACTGACTCATAAGATGACCCTCACCTCTTTTGATACGCCTATAAATTCCTTTCTTCTGCCCTAAAAGATATTTGAGCCTATTATTCATCCATTTTGGGTCATTTCTATTCGATCTAATTTCTTTATATGGGATAAGGTTATTTGGGCAGCATGTATAGTGTTCAGAAAACTGTCATATTGATAGCTCTCTTCATTACCCCAGTCCACAGATGATAAGTGTTCTCTAAGTCCATTGTAATCTGCTAAGCGAAAATCTGGGACCGTTACTGAGTTATTCGTACTATGAAACTTCCATTCAATGCCAAAGGTAATTGATTTGTGGTCGCTTGCGCCGAGTTCCTCTGTAATTTCTAAATTATTAACAAGGGTTTCCTTGTTTGCCAGAACTAAGTCAAGCAGGTTATTTCCCTTGTAGGTTCTGTCACAAACTGCTTCAAAAACAATCTTGAACTACTTCTAAGAAGTCGTTAGATTCTAAATTCCCAGTCAAAAAATTCCAATCAATTTGACTAAAGTTGAAGTCACCCAGAATAACTACGTTATCGTGCATTGTGGCCTTAACAATTTCCTCCCTTAGTCCCTATCTAAGTTTGGGGGACGGTATATCACACCTAAAATCAATTTTTCATGCCCCTCTGAAAATTCTATCCAGACAGACTCTGTATGTGTTATTTCAGACTTTATTCCCTTTTTTATGCAACAGTTCAAGCGATCTCGGACATACAGTGCCACTCCACCCCCCTTCCCGAAACTTCTGTCTACTTGGAACAATTTAAAACCCTGTATATGACATTCAGCAGGCATGTCCCTATTTTTCGTATTGAACCACGTCTCAGTTATGGCAAATACATCAATGTTACCTGCACTTGCAACTAATCTCAA
This sequence comes from Cherax destructor, assembly GCA_009830355.1. Taxonomy (NCBI): domain Eukaryota; kingdom Metazoa; phylum Arthropoda; class Malacostraca; order Decapoda; family Parastacidae; genus Cherax; species Cherax destructor. Next base: position 1,578 of record WNWK01057184.1, read on the forward strand.
ATCGTCCATCTTATTCCTAGCACTACGACTATTTGTATAATACACTTTTAAAGACCCTCCTTTCTCTTTACCCTTCCTGCTCCATTCTGTTTTACCACTATACCTATTACTGTCCTTGTTATTGTTAAGATTTTTTATATCAAAGCCTAGATCTATATTTCGACATTCAGTATTTTCCATTTCTAAACCCATACCTCTAACTAATCCTAGTTTAAAGTCCTAACAACACCCTCAACTGAGCTAGCAAGAAAATCCACACCTGCCCTGGATAAGTGAACCCCATCCCTGGCATACATGTCATTTCGGCCATAGAAGTGGTCCCAGTTGCAAATGAATGGTACTGCATTGTCCTTACAGTGTTTGTCCAGCCAGCAATTGACACCAATTGCCCTGGACAGCCATTCATCTCAACTCCTCTCCTTGGCAAAATACCACATATGACAGGGTTCCCACCCTTCTTCCTAATTATGTATATTGCTGACCTATACCTGCTAGTCAGGTCCTCACTCCTACGTCTGCCAACATCGTTGCCTCCAGCACTGAGACAGATAATAGGATTGCTCCCATTACCTCTCATGATGTCGTCCAAACGGCTAACAATATCCTCCATCCCAGCCCCAGGAAAGCAAACCCTCTGTCTCCTACTTCTCTCTTTCAAGCAGAAGGCCCTATCCATATACCTAATTTGACTATCCCCAACAAGAACAATGTTCTTACCTTCCTTGGTGTCGTTCGTGATGTTCCCTGTAGTCGACTCACATTCATCGGGTAACACGGAGAATCGGTTCGATGTTTCCACAACAGGTTTCTGGTTCTTCGTTAATTCTACTCTCCATCCATCCTCTTGATCTTTAACTTTGTCCCATGCATTCCGGCCACTGTCCAGGTTCCTTTCTTGGCTTGAGGATTCTCAACAGGAGGATTACTACGAATCCTCTTGTTTTCCTCAGTCAGTCGCTGTATCTCAAGCTTAGCTACCCTCAGTTCTTCCTTCAGCTGCTGGTAGAGTAGCTCAGAGAGGACATCTTGTTCAGATTCACAGAGAGCACACAAGACACGTCTTCACTGAGTTAAGTCAGGTCCACCACTGAGTTAAGTCAGGTCCACCACTTGTATACCTCGATCATGTCTCTCCTCATTCTACGTCTTACAAGTGAATGTAATTTTAGGGTCTTCAATCTTTCTTCGTAAGGAAGATTTCTAATGCTATGTATTAATTTAGTCATTCTACGCTGAATGTTTTCTAACGAATTTATGTCCATTCTGTAATATGGAGACCAGAACTGAGCTGCGTAATCTAGGTGAGGCCTTACTAATGATGTATAAAGCTGTAATATAACCTCTTGACTTCTGTTGCTAACACTTCTTGATATAAATCCCAGTAATCTATTTGCCTTATTATGTACGCTTAGGCATTGCTGTCTTGGTTTAAGGTTGCTGCTTACCATCACCCCAAGTCCTTCTCGCAATCTGTATGGCTAAGTTCTACGTTATTTAACTTATAAGTGCTTGGGTTATGGACACTCCCGAGCTTCAGAACCTTGCATTTATTTACATTGAACTGCATCTGCCACTTTTGTGACCACGAATTAAGTTTGTCTAAATCTTCCTGAAGTTCTATGACATCTATGTTTGAATCAATTATCCTACCTATCTTCGTGTCGTCGGCGAATTTGCTCATATCACTAGTAATTCCCTCATCAAGGTCATTGATATATATTATAAATAACAATGAGCCTAAGACTGATCCCTGTGGAACACCACTTGTTACAAGTCCCCATTCGGATTTAAACCCATTTATGCACACTCTCTGCTTCCTATTGGTGAGCCATGACTCGATCCATGACAGCACTTTTCCCCCAATGCCATGAGCTGCCACTTTCTTTAACAGTCTCTGGTGCGGTACTCTATCAAAAGCCTTACTAAAGTCTAAATAAACAATATCGAATTCTTTATCGTGATCAACAGCCTCAAAAGCTTTACTGAAGAAGGTTAATAAATTAGATAGGCAGGAACGGCCCTCGTGAATCCATGCTGGGTATCATTAATCAAATTATGGTTATCTAGATGGCTTCTAATAATATCAGCTATAATTGACTCTAGTAATTTGCCTACAATTGAAGTCAGGCTTATTGGGCGGTAGTTTGACGGTAGTGACTTGTCCCCTGCTTTATAAATAGGAATTACATTAGCCATCTTCCACATATCAGACACTACACCTGTTTGAAGAGATAAATTAAAAATGTTAGATATTGGTTCACAGAGTTCCATTTGCATTCCTTAAGAACCCTTGCAAAAGCTCATCAGGACCCGGCGATTTATTTTGTTTCAGTCGGTCCAGCTGTTTCATAATCATTTCGCTAGTGACTGTGATATTACATAATTTATCTTCTTCTGGGCCTCTGTAAAAATTAATTACTGGGATATTATTAATGTCTTCCTGTGTGAAAACCGAGAGAAAATAATTATTAAAAATAGAGAACATATCATTCTCCTTGTCAGTAAGATGCCCAAAGTTATTTTTAAGGGGACCTATCTTATCCCTAACTTTTGTTCTATAAACCTGGAAAAAACTTTTTGGGTTAGTTTTTGAATCCCTAGCAACTTTAATTTCATAGTCCCGTTTAGCTTTTCTTATTCCCTTTTTAACGTCCCTCTTAATGTCAGTATACTGATTTATAAGATGACCCTCACCTCTTTTTATGCGCCTATAAATTCCTTTCTTCTGCCCTAAAAGATATTTACATAAGAACATAAGAAAGGAGGAACACTGCAGCAGGCCTGTTGGCCCATACTAGGCAGGTCCTTCACAATCCCTCCCACTAACAGAATATTTGCTCAACCCAATTTTCAATGCTACCCAAGAAATAAGCTTTGACAATTCTACCCACTCATGCTGAGTCCCACTCAAATCCAACCCTCTCACTCATGAATTTATCCAACCTAAATTTGAAACTACCCAAGGTCCTAGCTTCAATAACCCTACTAGGCAGACTGTTCCACTCATCAACTACCCTATTTCCAAACCAATACTTTCCTATATCCTTTCTAAATCTAAACTTATCTAACTTGAATCCATTATTGCGGGTTCTCTCTTGGAGAGATATCCTCAAGACCTTATTTATATCCCCTTTGTTAATACCCATTTTCCACTTGTATACCTCGATCATGTCTCCCTCATTCTACGTCTTACAAGTGAATGTAATTTTAGGGTCTTCAATCTTTCTTCGTAAGGAAGATTTCTAATGCTATGTATTAATTTAGTCATTCTACGCTGAATGTTTTCTAACGAATTTATGTCCATTCTGTAATATGGAGACCAGAACTGAGCTGCGTAATCTAGGTGAGGCCTTACTAATGATGTATAAAGCTGTAATATAACCTCTGGACTTCTGTTGCTAACACTTCTTGATATAAATCCCAGTAATCTATTTGCCTTATTACGTACGCTTAGGCATTGCTGTCTTGGTTTAAGGTTGCTGCTTACCATCCCCCAAGTCCTTCTCGCAATCTGTATGGCTAAGTTCTACGTTATTTAACTTATAAGTGCTTGGGTTATGGACACTCCCGAGCTTCAGAACCTTGCATTTATCTACATTGAACTGCATCTGCCACTTTTCTGACCACGAATTAAGTTTGTCTAAATCTTCCTGAAGTTCTATGACATCTATGTTTGAATCAATTATCCTACCTATCTTCGTGTCGTCGGCGAATTTGCTCATATCACTAGTAATTCCCTCATCAAGGTCATTGATATATATTATAAATAACAATGGGCCTAAGACTGATCCCTGTGGAACACCACTTGTTACAAGTCCCCATTCGGATTTAACCCCATTTATGCACACTCTCTGCTTCCTATTGGTGAGCCATGACTCGAGCCATGACAGCACTTTTCCCCCAATGCCATGAGCTGCCACTTTCTTTAACAGTCTCTGGTGCGGTCATTTCTATTTGATCAAATTTCTTTATACGGGATAAATGTTCTTTGGGCAGCCTGTATAGTGTTAAGAAAACTGTCATATTGATACCTCTCTTCTTCACCCCAGTCCACAGTTGATAAGTGTTCTCTAAGTCCATTATAATCTGCTAAGCGAAAATCTGGGACCATTACTGAATTATCCCTACTATCATACATCCATTCAATTCTAAAGGAAATTGACTTGTGGTCGCTTGAGCCGAGTTCCTCTGTAATTTCTAAATTATTAACAAGGGTTTCCTTGCTTGCCAGAACCAAGTCAAGTAGGTTATTTCCCTTGTAGGTTCTGTTACAAACTGCTTCAAAAAGCAATCCTGAACTACTTCTAAAAGTCGTTAGATTCTAAATTCCCTGTCATGAAATTCCAATCAATCTGACTAAAGTTAAAGTCCCTAGAATTACTACGTTATCGTGTCTTGTGGCCTTAACAATTTCCTCCCAAAGTAGTCTTCCTTGTTCCCTATCTAAGTTTGGAGGACGGTAAATCACGCCTAAAATCAATTTTTCACACCCTCTGAAAATTCTATCCAGACAGACTCTGTATGTGTTAATTCAGACTTTATACCCGTTTTTATGCAACAATTTAAATGATCACGGACATAGAGTGCCACCCCACCCCCTTTCCCGATACTTCTGTCTACTTGGAACAATTTAAAACCCTGAATGTGACATTCGGCAGGCAAGTCCCGATTTTTCATATTAAACCATGTCTCAGTTATTGCAAAACATCAATATTACCCGTACTTGCAACTAATCTCAACTCGTCCATCTTATTCCTAGCACTACGACTATTGGTGTAATATATATTTAGAGACCCTCCTTTCTCTTTACCCTTCCTGCTCATCTCTGTTTTCCACTATACCTATTACTGTCCTTGTCATCTAGTGTCACTAGCTTTCCACTATCCACCTTATTCTGCCTATTACTAGTTCTCCTACAACTTATAATATTACTACACTGGGACTTCTCTGTTTTCCCCCAAAACCCATACCACTAACTATTTCTAGTTTAAAGCCCTAACAGCTCCCTCCACTGCAGTTGCCAGTGCCCCCACCCCAGACCTGGATAAGTGAACCCCATCCCTGGCATACATGTCATTTCTGCCATAGAAGAGGTCCCAGTTGTCAATGAATGTTACTGAATTTTCCTTACAGTATTTGTCCAGCCAGCAATTGACACCAATTGCCCTGGACAGCCATTCATTTCCAACTCCTCTCCTTGGCAAATACCACATATGACAGGGTTCCCACCCTTCTTCCTAATTATGTCTATTGCTGACCTAAACCTGCTAGTCAGGTCCTCACTCCTACGTCTGCCAACATCGTTGCCTCCAGCACTATTTTTTGTCAGTCTTTACACAAGAAGACGTAAATGAGATTCCAGAAATTAACTATTATTCAGTTCCTGAAGAATTCAAATTAACTAATATTACTGTCACGAGGGATATGGTTATCAAACAGATAGATAAACTGAAGCAAAATAAGTCCCCAGGACCCGACGAGTTGTTTTCCAGGGTACTTAAAGAATGCAAGATGGAACTTAGTCAGCCATTAACGAATGTGTTTAACACGTCCATCGTAACTGGTGTTCTGCCAGAGATGTGGAAGATAGCTAATGTAGTTCCTATTAGTAAGGCTTTTGATAGAGTACCGCACCAGAGACTGTTAAAGAAAGTGGCAGCTCATGGCATTGGGGGAAAAGTGCTGTCATGGATCGAGTCATGGCTCACCAATAGGAAGCAGAGAGTGTGCATAAATGGGGTTAAATCCGAATGGGGACTTGTAACAAGTGGTGTTCCACAGGGATCAGTCTTAGGCCCATTGTTATTTATAATATATATCAATGACCTTGATGAGGGAATTACTAGTGATATGAGCAAATTCGCCGACGACACGAAGATAGGTAGGATAATTGATTCAAACATAGATGTCATAGAACTTCAGGAAGATTTAGACAAACTTAATTCGTGGTCAGAAAAGTGGCAGATGCAGTTCAATGTAGATAAATGCAAGGTTCTGAAGCTCGGGAGTGTCCATAACCCAAGCACTTATAAGTTAAATAACGTAGAACTTAGCCATACAGATTGCGAGAAGGACTTGGGGTGATGGTAAGCAGCAACCTTAAACCAAGACAGCAATGCCTAAGCGTACGTAATAAGGCAAATAGATTACTGGGATTTATATCAAGAAGTGTTAGCAACAGAAGTCCAGAGGTTATATTACAGCTTTATACATCATTAGTAAGGCCTCACCTAGATTACGCAGCTCAGTTCTGGTCTCCATATTACAGAATGGACATAAATTCGTTAGAAAACATTCAGCGTAGAATGACTAAATTAATACATAGCATTAGAAATCTTCCTTACGAAGAAAGATTGAAGACCTAAAATTACATTCACTTGTAAGACGTAGAATGAGGGAGACATGATCGAGGTATACAAGTGGAAAATGGGTATTAACAAAGGGGGTATAAATAAGGTCTTGAGGATATCTCTCCAAGAGAACCCGCAATAATGGATTCAAGTTAGATAAGTTTAGATTTAGAAAGGATATAGGAAAGTATTGGTTTGGAAATAGGGTAGTTGATGAGTGGAACAGTCTGCCTAGTAGGGTTATTGAAGCTAGGACCTTGGGTAGTTTCAAAATTAGGTTGGATAAATTCATGAGTGAGAGGGTTGGATTTGAGTGGGACTCGCGCATGAGTGGGTAGAATTGTCAAAGCTATTTCTTGGGTAGCATTGAAGATTGGGTTGAGCAAATATTCTGTTAGTGGGACGGATTGTGCAGGACCTGCCTAGTATGGGCCAACAGGCCTGCTGCAGTGTTCCTCCTTTCTTATGTTCTTATGTTCTTATGTTCTATATTCAAATCAGGGGATAAGTCCAGTCCATCAAATTACCGTCCAATAAGCCTCACGTCTATAGTAGACAAATTATTAGAATCAATTATAGCTGATATTATCAGAAGTCACCTTGAAGAACATAATTTGATTAATGTGAATGAATAGTTCAGAGAACCGACGAGTTGGTAAATTAGACACATATGCAACACTCCTCCTGTTCTTCACGTTTCCCTTTGTATGGACTGATGAAGCCACTGTGTGGCGAAACGTTTCCTCTATAAAGATACATAAGTGTTGCATATGTGTCTAATTTACCAACTCGTCGGTTCTCTGAACTATTCATTCACATCCTGTCTGACACTGCAACATCTTGGTATCTTAATACAGGGATTTCTTCGCTTGCCTATTCCTTGGGCACGACCTACTTCCACATTGAACAAATGTGACACCTCCTACAACTGCTGCACCTCTCCTGTCTACAGTATATAAGGTCCCTCTGCTCATATGCTGTTATTCTATTCAAGATTGATGGACTGACAACATCGTCTCAAGATTGAGGGCCTGACAACCTCACACTCCTCCTGTTCTTCCGTTTCTCCTTTGTATGGACTGATGAAGCCACTGTGTGGCGAAACGTTTCCTCATAAAGATACATAAGTGTTGCATATGTGTCTAATTTACCAATTTGATTAATGAATCTCAGCATGGGTTTACGAGAGGTCGTTCCTGCCTGACAAATTTACTGACGTTTTTCAATAAAACATTTGAGGCAGTAGACAGTGATAAAGAATATGATATAGTTTACTTGGATTTCAGTAAGGCCTTCGATAGAGTACCTCACAAGAGACTCTTAAGAAAGGTGGCAGCTCATGGTATAGGAGGTAGTTGATGAGTGGAACATAGGGTAGTTGATGAGTGGAACAGTCTGCCTAGTAGGGTCATTGAAGCTATGACCTTGGGTAGTTTCAAATTTAGGTTGGATAAATTCATGAGTGAGAGGGGTTGGATTTGAGTGGGACTCACACTTGAGTTAATAGAATCTTCAAAGCTTATTTCTTGGGTAGAATTGAAAATTAGGTTGGGCAATTATTCTGTTAGTGGGATGGATTGTGAAGGACCTGCCTAGTATGGGCCAACAGGCCTGCTGCAGTGTTCCTCCTTTCTTATGGTCTTATGTAAAGTTCTAGCATGGATAGAGGCATGGCTTACCAATAGAAAGCAGAGAGTTTCCATTAATGGGGTCAAATCTGAATGGGGATTTGTCACCAGTGGCGTTCCACAAGGATCAGTTTTGGGCCCATTGTTGTTCATAATTTACATAAATGACCTTGATGAAGGAATTGCAAGTGACATGAGTAAATTTGCTGATGATACAAAAATAGGCTGTATAATTCATTCTGAGGAGGATACCAATGAACTCCAGGAGGATTTGGATAAATTAATGTCTTGGTCTGAAAAGTGGCAGATGAAGTTCAATGTGGACAAGTGTAAGGTGCTAGTCGTTGGTAATGAAAATATCCCTCAATTTATAAACTAGGTGAAGTTGAGCTTGATCATACAGAATGTGAAAAGACTTGGGAGTCATGGTAAGCAGAAATCTAAAGCCAAGACAACAGTGCCTAAGTGTGCGCAATAAGGCTAATAGATTACTAGGATTTATTTCAAGAAGTATAAGCAACAGAAGTCCAAAAGTTATTTTACAACTTTATACATCACTAGTGAGACCTCATTTGGATTATGCAGCTCAGTTTTGGTCTCCTTACTACAGGATGGATATAGATTCATTGGAGAACATACAAAGAAGAATGACTAAAATGATTTACAGTATAAGAAATCTCCCGTATGAAGATAGACTTAGAGCATTGAATCTCCACTCTCTGGAGAGACGTAGAATGAGGGGAGATATCATCGAGGTGTACAAGTGGATGATGGGGATAAACAAAGGAGATATTAATAAAATATTAATAAAATGAAAAGTGGCAGATGAAGTTCAATGTGGACAAGTGTAAGGTGCTAGTCGATGGTAATGAAAATATCGGAAAAATAAACACATAAGCAGTATAATGTGATCCTTTATTGACAACGTTTCGCCCACGCAGTGGGCTTTATCGAGTCACAGACAGATCTACCTGGAAAATGAGCAACATAGAGATATATATAGGGTACAGTCAGGTGGAGAATGCTGGGTCAGATGGAGAAAGCTGCATGTGAGTCTTAAAAGTAGTGTGAAAACATAGTGTGACTTAAAGGACCTGCAGTGTACCATTCTTGAGTTCTAGGTGGGATAGCGTTGAAGAAGTTTCTTGGCAATAGGTTCAGCTATGTTGTAGAAGCCGTTGTTCTGGTTAAAGTTGTTGGACATACAGATGAGTGATGATTCTAGGATTCTTCGGTATTGCGTGTTGTCTTCT
>WNWK01057185.1:0-10808 GCA_009830355.1 Cherax destructor
GCTGAACAAGGTACAATGGTAATTAATTCACTAGTTACAAGGTAATGAATCATGGAAATTTATTACGTCTGTACATGGTTGCACTCTATGAACAAATTATAAAGCAATGAGCAATCTATTAGTCTACACCCAGCCACAACTGTAATGAGTTATTGGTAAATTTTATTGTTGGGTCACACAACACACATATACATATACACATACATATATATACACCACACATACACACACATACATATATATACATACACACATACACATACACACATGTACATACACACACACACACACACGTGTAATGCTTTTATTTACAGGAGCAAAGTCAGGGTATTTTCCAGAATGGTCTGTAATATACCACTGTGGATAAAATACTTTGACATATCTTGAACATTTCTGAATGAGTAGTCTCTGAATTCATTAATTTTATCGCACTCCAGTACATAATGACCAGGATGTACAATAATCCAACTGGCAAAGTTTACATCTTGTTTGGTCTACATCTGGTGGTGGTGATTTAACCTGCCAAAGATACTTGTACAACCCAGCGGAGGGGGGGTAGTGACATCCAAGAGTCTGCTTATTTTGTTGGATGCACCATAGACATGGGCTCCTCCTGCATGATAGAATGATGATAGATGGACTGACTGGTGTCAAACTCCTGAGTCTTAAGTCAATAAAATTCAGTTGAAGTTCTTTTCGTATTATTGTTCTCAAACTGCTAACTGACAAGCCAAGATTGTAATCTATCCCCTCTTTGAAAGCATAAAACTTAGCCAATTTATCAGTTCTATCATGCATCTGAAGACCAATGTGAGATGGAATCCACAGCATGTGCACTCTGACTCTACTATCCAGAATCCTATAATACCTGTGCCTGGCTTCTGACACGAGCATGCTACAAGTTATACTTGATGAGTTGAGAATTTATGGATGACAGAGAATCAGTTACAATTAGAGAGTTAACCTTAGATACATGGACGCATTTGAGTGCAAGGAGTATGGCAAACAGTTCTGTCTGAAGGGTAGAGGCCCAGTTATTGATGCGTGCTCCAATTTCTTTAAGAGAGCCATCACTCTGTATGACAACAGCAGCACTACCAGCTGCACCAGTGGATTGGTGAACAGAACCATCAACGTAAATAATTTGTGAGAGAGTGTGCTGTTTGGCTAAATTATCAATACAGTTTAAGGCATCATGTTTGGCTTCAAGGCTAAGCTTTGGTTGTGATTTAAGAAGTAGTTTTGGGGAAATGGAGGGATGGTAGTTTCGAATGGGGTAATATTCCATGGAGCGGAGAAGTGCCGCTGTTGCCTTACTACCTGGTCTACCGGGAGGAATTCCAGGGGTCAACGCCCCCGCGGCCCGGTCCGTGACCAGGCCTCCGTTGGACCAGAGCCTGATCAACCAGGCTGTTACTGCTGGCCGCACGCAGTCCAACGTACGAACCACAGCCCGGCTGATCCGGTCCGACTTGAGGTCCCTGTCCAGTGCCTGCTTGAAGACAGCCAGGGGTTTGTTGGTAATCCCCTGATGTATGCTGGAGGCAGTTGAACAATCTTGGGCCTCTCACACTTATTGTGTTGTCCCTTAACGTGCTAGTGACACCCTGCTCTTCATTGGGGATGTTACATCGCCTGCCGAGTCTTTTGCTTTCATCGGAGTGATTTTTGTGTGCAAGTTTGGTACTAAGCCCTCGAGAATTTTCCATGTGTATATAATAATGTATCTTCCCGCGTGCGTTCTAGAGAGTACAGGTTTAGGAACTCAAGCGTTCCCAGTAGTTGAGGTGGTTTATCGCACTATGCGTGCGGTGAAGGTTCTCTGCACATTTTCAAGGTCAGCAGTTTCACCCGCCTTGAAAGGTGCAGTTAGTGTCAGCAATATTCTAGCCTAGATAGAACAAGCGATCTGTAAAGTGTCAACATGGGCTTGCATCCCTGGTTTTGAAGGTTCTCATTATCCATCCTGTCATTTTTCTAGCAGATGCAATTGCTACATTGTTATGGTCCTTGAAGGTGAGATCCTCTGACATGATCACTCCCAGGTCTTTGACATTAGTTTTTCGCTCTATTGTGTGGTTGGAATTAGTTTTGTACTCCGATGAGATTTTAATTTCTTCCGTTTTCCGTATCTGAGTAAATGAAATTTCTCATCATTGAACTTCATATTGTTTTCTGTAGCCCATTTAAAGATTTGGTTTATGTCTGCTTGGAGTCTAGCCGTGTCTTCAACGGTGGACACTGTCATACAGATTCGGGTGTCATCTGCAAAGGAAGACACAGCACTGTGGTTTATATCCCTGTCAATATCTGATATGAGGATGAGGAATAGGATGGGAGCAAGTACTGTGCCTTGTGGAAACAGAGCTTTTCACAGTAGCTGCCTCAGACTTTACTCTGCTGACTACTACTCTTTGTGTTCTACATGTTAGGAAATTATAGATCCATCTACCAACTTTTCCTGTTATCCTTTATCACGCATTTTGTGTGCTATTACACCATGGTCACACTTGTCAAAGGCTTTTGCAAAATCTGTGTATATAACATCTGCATTCTGTTTATCTTCTAGAGCATCCAGGACCTTGTCGTAGTGGTCCAGTAGTTGGGACAGACAGGAGCGGCCTGCTCTAAACCTATGCTGTCCTGGGTTGTGCAATTGATGGGTATCAAGATGGATGGCGATCTTGCTTCTTAGAACCCTTTCAAAGATTTTATGATATGGGACGTTAGCGCAATTGGTCTGTAGTTCTTTGCTATTGCTTTACTGCCCCTTTGTGGAGCGGGGCTATGTCTGTTGTTTTAGTAGCTGCGGGACGATCCCAGTGTCCATGCTCCTCTCCATAGGATGTTAAAAGCATGTGATAGTGGCTTCTTGCAGTTCTTGATGAACACGGAGTTCTATGAGTCTGGGCCTGGAGCGGAGTGCATGGGCATGTCATTTATTGCCTTTTCGAAGTCATTTGGCGTCGTGATGATGTCAGAAAGGCATGCGTCTGTCAAGTTCTGTGGCATCTCATAAAAAATCATTTAGGTTTTCGATTTTCAGTCTGGTTAGTGGCTCGCTAAAGACTGAGTCATACTGGGATTTAAGTAACTCACTCATTTCCTTGCTGTCATCTGTGTAGGACCCATCCGTTTAAGTAGGGCCCAATACTGGTTGTTGTTCTCGACTTTGATTTTGCATAGGAAAAGAAATACTTAGGGTTTCTTTCAATTTCATTTATAGCTCTTAGTTCTTCCCGTGTCTCTTGATTCCTATAAGATTCCTTTAGTTTTAATTCGATGTTTGCTATTTCTCTGACTAGTGTCTCCTACGTATTTCAGAGATATTGGCCTCCTGTAGCCATCCGTTATTCTGTGCCTTCGCCTGTATAGGAGCGCCTCTCTTTCCAATTTGCATCTTCTCCTTTTCCTTAAGGGAATTTGCCTTGAGCAAACCTCAAGTACCACAGAGTTAATTTGTTCTAGACATAGGTTGGGATCCGTGATGCTTAGGCAATCTTCCCAGTTTATATCATTTAGGACTTGGTTTACTTGGTCCCACCTTATGTTTTTGTTATTGAAGTTGAATTTGGAGAAAGCTCCCTCACGGCTGATCACATTTTGTTGATCTGGGGCTCCCCGCATGCATGTCTGGACCTCTATTATGTTGTGATCTGAGTATATTGTTTTTGATATGATGACATTTCGTATCAGATCATCATTGTTGGTGAAGATGAGGTCCAGCGTATTCTCTAATCTTGTGGGCTCTACTATTTGCTGGTTTAAGGTGAACTTGGTGCAGAGATTTAAAAGTTCATGCATGTGTGAATTTTCATCTGAGCTGCCTCCTGGTGTTATCTCTGCTACCACGTTGTTTGCAATGTTCCTCCATTTTAGGTGCCTGAGGTTGAAATCCCCCAGTAGCAAGATGTTGGGGGCAGGAGCTGGAAGATTTTCCAGACAGTGGTCAATTTTCAGAAGCTGTTCCTGGAATTGTTGGGACGTTGCATCCGGGGGCTTGTAGACAACCACGATGACCAGGTTTTGATTCTCGACCTTTATTGCTAATACTTAAACTACATCATTTGAGGCATTTAGTAGTTCTGAACATATAAGTGACTCTGTGATATACAGGCTAACCCCCCCTTTTTGCCTGTTCACTCTGTCACCTGTATAAGTTGTAGCCCGGGATCCATATTTCATTGTCCAAGTGATCTCTTATGTGGGTCTCTGTGAAAGCCGCAAACATAGCATTTGACTCTGTAAGCAGTCCACGAATGTAAGGTACGTTGTTGTTTGTTGCTGGCTTTAGACCCTGTATATTAGCAAAGATGAATGTAGTTGGATTGGTGGTTTGGGGGGGGGTCTTTTTTCCTGGCTCTTATATCTGTTGTAATGGAGTGGAGGCCACTGACTGTGATTCCACTCCAGAAATGATTGCAGTTGGTGTACAATTTCTGTCATTTCCTGCCAGCTTTTTTTTCCTTCCTGGCACTAAAAAACCTCTCTGTCCGGAGTGGCTGTGGCTACCCTGATTTTGCCATGGTCTGGATGTTCTGTGTCGCCTCGTACCCTTTAGGTGGTATGCCTGGCAATATAAGTTATAGCACTGTCTTTCCTGAATTGATGTGTGGCACATTTCAGGGTGGAAAAACTTACAGGACGGGAGGTTGCATTTGCCTGTTTTCATATGGGAACGGCATTTTCTGGGGTGATCATAATTGCATGTCCCATCTGATTTCCCATATTTTCCATGCCTGCAGATACCAAGTGCATAATATTCACATAGGCCTGGTTTCCGTTTGCCCTGTTTTTTGTGACTGTGTTCCCCATTGGTGGGAGTGTTTCTGTCTCATGTCTGTCTTCGTTACTATTGCTAACAATGGAGCCTTCAACTGTTTCCGGTAATTTATCTTCAGTATTTCCCTGGGCATCCCCTTGTTTACTATCTACCGTGGTATTGCTAGTTTGTACCACTGTTTTGTGTGTGTTCTTGTCTACACCTGTTTCCCCGTCATTTATTTCACTAGAGCTACTGTCCCTCTTCAGGTCACCATCATTTATTTATCCATTCTTAAATATATTGGGTATCATTTCAACATCTGTACCAGGGGCGGTAGCACCATCTGGCCCTGATTTTTTACTGTCCCAACTGTTATAGAAAGCTGTCATGTTTTTATGAAGTCCGATTTGGTGTTGTCATCTTTTAATATCGATGTGGTTTTATTCCACAGTTCGGTCTCATTTGGACATACCCAAAACACTTCCTTGTTTAATATCTCGGGTGGTAGAGTCTTGAATGCCTACACAAGGGGCGTGGCAGCATTTACCACAAAAGATGCATGTAATCCATGCAGAGGAACGTTTGCTTGTTTGGTTGCATATTACACAGGGATTCATGATTAATTTTTGTTGGTTGCTTTACTGTATATTCTACTAATAGGTTCCCTGAAGTGGTGATCCGTCTATTTGTATCGTATCTATTTTATTTGCATGTGTAAGTGTTGGACAATCTTACCTCGTAAAAGTTATTCTTACTGTAAGTGGGGTATGGTTGTATAGACACCCAGTAACCATTAGCGTGTTACTGTTCGCACTATCATCTAGCGGGCTGAGGCTAAACACAGTTCCTGGGGTCTGATTTTCTTTAATTTCTACTCCTGGTAGTATTAACCTTACCTGGTGTAGGTTGAAGTTTGGAGTCACTTCACCTCCACTCTCCTCCTGATCAGGTAAGGTGATCTACCACGAGTATTTCTGTTCATTGTTTCTGATTTTTCTGGTTACCAGTAATGACTTTGAAGTTGAATATCAACCTTTGTCTTTCTTCAATGTTATACTTAACTAACTGTTATGTAACCAGTGTTATTTTCTTTACTATCAGCTCTGCTGCTGGCCTGGTCAACCAGGGTAGACGCTAGTACATTGTCTGCTGCTGGCTTGGTCAACCAGGGTAGATGCTAGTACATTGTCTGCTGCTAACCTGGTCAACCAGGGTAGACGCTAGTACATTGTCTGCTGCTGGCCTGGTCAACCAGGGTAGACGCTAGTACATTGTCTGCTGCTGGCCTGGTCAACCAGGGTAGACGCTAGTACATTGTCTGCTGCTGGCCTGGTCAACCAGGGTATACACTAGTACATTGTCTGCTGCTGGCCTGGTCAACCAGGGTAGACACTAGTACATTGTCTGCTGCTGGCCTGGTCAACCAGGGTAGACGCTAGTACATTGTCTGCTGCTGGCCTGGTCAACCAGGGTAGACGCTAGTACATTGTCTGCTGCTGGCCTGGTCAACCAGGGTAGACGCTAGTACATTGTCTGCTGCTGGCCTGGTCAACCAGGGTAGACACTAGTACATTGCTGCTGGCCTGGTCAACCAGGGTAGACGCTAGTACATTGTCTGCTGGTGGCCTGGTCAACCAGGATAGACGCTAGTACATTGCTGCTGGCCTGGTCAACCAGGGTAGACGCTAGTACATTGCTGCTGGCCTGGTCAACCAGGGTAGACGCTAGTACATTGTCTGCTGCTGGCCTGGTCAACCAGGGTAGACGCTAGTACATTGTCTGCTGCTGGCCTGGTCAACCAGGGTAGACGCTAGTACATTGTCTGCTGCTGGCCTGGTCAACCAGGGTAGACGCTAGTACATTGTCTGCTGCTGGCCTGGTCAACCAGGGTAGACACTAGTACATTGTGCTGCTGGCCTGGTCAACCAGGGTAGACGCTAGTACATTGTCTGCTGTGGCCTGGTCAACCAGGATAGACGCTAGTACATTGTCTGCTGCTGGCCTGGTCAACCAGGGTAGACGCTAGTACATTGTCTGCTGCTGGCCTGGTCAACCAGGGTAGACGCTAGTACATTGTCTGCTGCTGGCCTGGTCAACCAGGGTAGACACTAGTACATTGTCTGCTGCTGGCCTGGTCAACCAGGGTAGACCTAGTACATTGTCTGCTGCTGGCCTGGTCAACCAGGGTAGACGCTAGTACATTGTCTGCTGCTGGCCTGGTCAACCAGGGTAGACACTAGTACATTGCTGCTGGCCTGGTCAACCAGGGTAGACGCTAGTACATTGTCTGCTGGTGGCCTGGTCAACCAGGATAGACCTAGTACATTGCTGCTGCTGGCCTGGTCAACCAGGATAGACGCTAGTACATTGTCTGCTGTGCCTGGTCAACCAGGGTAGACGCTAGTACATTGTCTGCTGCTGGCCTGGTCAACCAGGGTAGACACTAGTACATTGTCTGCTGCTGGCCTGGTCAACCAGGGTAGACACTAGTACATTGTCTGCTGCTGGCCTGGTCAACCAGGGTAGACCTAGTACATTGTCTGCTGCTGGCCTGGTCAACCAGGGTAGACACTAGTACATTGCTGCTGGCCTGGTCAACCAGGGTAGACGCTAGTACATTGTCTGCTGGTGGCCTGGTCAACCAGGATAGACGCTAGTACATTTTGCTGCTGGCCTGGTCAACCAGGATAGACGCTAGTACATTGTCTGCTGCTGGCCTGGTCAACCAGGGTAGACGCTAGTACATTTTCGCTGCTGGCCTGGTCAACCAGGGTAGACGCTAGTACATTGTCTGCTGCTGGCCTGGTCAACCAGGGGTAGTAAGGCCACTAGTACATTGTCTGCTGCTGGCCTGGTCAACCAGGGTACAGACACTTTAGTACAATTGGATCAAGATCCCTGTGTACAGGACTTAGTAGGACATTACGACTACTCACTTCTGAAATCTGAATTGTGGTGTTACAACCAAGTGGTGAGAGGATTTTCAGAACATTGGACTAACACCGCCACCCAGGATAGCCAACAGCATTTCCTCAAAACATCAGAAGACCATCCTGGGCATAAGATACTCCTGTCCCAACATCATACTGGAACCAGAAGCGGCCAATTTTTATTTTGTTAATTTTAATTAAAATTCTTAGAAAATTATCTTCATTATTATTCCTCGAGTCATTCATTTATTTATTTTTCCATTATTTTGTTCAGGCGGAAGCTATACTGACTAAGTCGTCAGTATAGCTTCTTTCCTGGCTTCAAGGCGAAGCTTTGGTTGTGATTTATGAAGTCTTTATGGAGGGAAAGGGAGGGATAGTTGTTTGGAATTGGGTAATATTTCATGGAGCGGAGTGTTGCTTTACTTGACATAGATCATGTATCTGGTCAGTTACAGTTTTTACGATCCATCTGGAGGGATGTTCACCAGTGCTGAGGAAAGTTTGGAGGTCTTCTGTGCAGGGGTCTGAGTGGGCTTGCCTGAGCATATTGACACCAATGAGGATATTTCTTTCAGTGACACGATCTGTGGTGTTTGGTATATTAAGCTATTTTTGTATATTTCTGAATTATGGAAGTGCTAAGAGCATCCTAGGATGTTCATTTTGACCTCTTGAAAGGAGGCTTTTTGGCGTTGTGAAAAGGCTCTTGGTCTGAGGAATTAGACCTTTTGGTCTCACTTTCTCAGACCGAACCTTATTATCTCCCAATCCCCCCTTCCCTATCTCATCCTCCCATTTTCCTTTACCCTTTTCCCCGTCCTGTTTGTAGGCTCTGGGGTCCTACCCTCTGGCATTACGGTTTCTAGGTAGGGGGAAGTGTGCCGGGGTTCATCCCGCCGGTGGGTTCCTCGGGTGTCTACCTGGAGTCTACCTGGAGAGAATTCCAGGGGTCAACGCCCCCGCGGCCCGGTCCGTGACCAGGCCTCTTGTTGGACCAGAGCCTGATCAACCAGGCTGTTACTGCTGGCCGCACGCAGTCCAACGTACGAACCACAGCCCGGCTGGTCAGGTACCGACTTTAGGTGCCTGTCCAGTGCCTGCTTGAAGACAGCCAGGGGTTTGTTGGTAATCCCCCTGATGTATGCTGGGAGGCAGATGAACAATCTTGGGCCCCTGACACTTATTGTGTTGTCCCTCAACATGCTAGTGGCACCCCTGCTCTTCATTGGGGGGATGTTACATCGCCTGCCGAGTCTTTTGCTTTCGTAGGGAGTGATTTTTGTGTGCAAGTTTGGTACTAAGCCCTCGAGAATTTTCCATGTGTATATAATAATGTATCTCTCCCACCTGCGTTCTAGAGAGTACAGGTTTAGGAACTTCAAGCGTTCCCAGTAGTTGAAGTGGTTTATCGCACTTATGCGTTCGGTGAAGGTTCTCTGCACATTTTCAAGGTCAGCAATTTCACCCGCCTTGAAAGGTGCCGTTAGTGTGCAGCAATATTCTAGCCTAGATAGAACAAGCGATCTGTAAAGTGTCAACATGGGCTTGGCATCCCTGGTTTTAATGGTTCTCATTATCCATCCTGTCATTTTTCTAGCAGATGCAACACCACAACATAAGTGAACGCAGCAACACCACAACATAAGTGAACACAGCAACACCACAACATAAGTGAACGCAGCAACACCACAACATAAGTGAACGCAGCAACACCACAACATAAGTGAACGCAGCAACAACACAACATAAGTGAACACAGCAACACCACAACATAAGTGAACACAGGAACACCACAACATAAGTGAACACAGCAACACCACAACATAAGTGAACACAGCAACACCACAACATAAGTGAACGCAGCAACACCACAACATAAGTGAACACAGCAACACCACAACATAAGTGAACACAGCAACACCACAACATAAGTGAACACAGCAACACCACAACATAAGTGAACACAGCAACACCACAACATAAGTGAATGCAGCAACACCACAACATAAGTGAACACAGCAACACCACAACATAAGTGAACACAGCAACACCACAACATAAGTGAACACAGCAACACCACAACATAAGTGAACGCAGCAACACCACAACATAAGTGAACACAGCAACACCACAACATAAGTGAATCAGCAACACCACAACATAAGTGAAGCAGCAACACCACAACATAAGTGAACGCTAGCAACACACAACATAAGTGAACAGCAACACACAACATAAGTGAACACAGCAACACCACAACATAAGTGAACGAGCAACACCACAACATAAGTGAACGTAGCAACACACAACATAAGTGAACCACAACACCACAACATAAGTGAACGCAGCAACACCACAACATAAGTGAACGCAGCAACACCACAACATTAGTGAACGCAGCAACACCACAACATGAGACAATTTATCATCCAGAAAGCATTTCACCAGTGTTGTCATAGCTAATAACAGTAACATAATGGTACATAGTGTGGTGGAGTGACGATAATTAGATCTTTTATTGAAATACAAGAAGTATAAAGTTTTTTTATTTTTTTATTTATAAAACACATAAAGGTACATTAACAACAAACTTTGCAACACTATACAAAACATTAACATTATATAGTGACAATGATACAAAGAAAATTCGTATCTGAGACCACTCCACTTGTGGTTTCTGAACATAACCACTTAAAAACTAACATCATACAGATAAAATATAAAACCCTGTTTTACACAAATACAACACGACCACAGGCCACTATATCCCATAAATTGTGAACTAAATACCTCTACATAAAACGTATATGCATAAATATTACTGAATACCTCTAAACTAAGAGGCCATAGGCATCAAGACTGCCAACTTAATTATGTTTAAAACTGTGCTTTACTGTACCATTACATAATAGCAATTATTCGAAGTCTTATCTGATACCACTCAAGTTGTGAGTTATAATCCAACATATTAAGGAATAACCATCTAAATGATGGGTATTCCATCAAGACACATATCACTTGTCACATATCACTTGACAAGGCCAACTCAATTTCCTACCCCTATCCCTATTAGACTACTCCTATCACTGAATACAAGCACGTATCCTAAC
>WNWK01057186.1:0-10808 GCA_009830355.1 Cherax destructor
AAAGCCCAGTGCTCCCACCCCAGACCTGGATAAGTAACCCCATCCCTGGCATACATGTCATTTCTGCCATAGAAGAGGTCCCAGTGGTCAATGAATGTTACTGGATTTTCCTTACAGTATTTGTCAGCCAGCAATTGACCCAATTGCCCTGGACAGCCATTATTTCAACTCCTCTCCTTGGAAAATACCACATATGAAGGATTCCCACCCTCTTCCTAATTATGTCTATTGCTGACCCTAAACCTGCTAGTCAGGTCCTCCACTCCTACGTCTGCCAACATCGTTGCCTCCACCACTGAGACATAATGGATTGCTCCCATTTACCTCTCATGATGTCGTCAGACGGCTAACAATATCCTCCATCCCAGCCCCAGAAAGCAAACCTTCTGTCTCCTACTCCTATCCTTCAAAGCAGGAGGCCCTATCCATGTACCTAACCTGGCTGTCCCCAACAACAACAATGTTTTTACCTTCCTTGGTGTCGTTCGTCGTGACGCTCAGAAGTCGACTCAATCATCGGTAGCACCGAGAATGGGTTCGATGTTTCCACAACATTCTCCTGGGTCTTCGTTTTTCTACCTCTCGACCCGTCCTCTTGATCCTTAACTTTGCCCAATGTATTCCAGCCACTGTCCAGGTTCCTTTCTTGTCTTGAGGATTCACAACAGGAGGATTACTACGCATCCTCTTGTTTTCCTCAGTCAATCGCTGTATCTCAAGCTTAGCTACCCTCAGTTCTTCCTTTAGCTGCTGGTAGAGTAGCTCAAGAGAGGACATCTTCTTCAGATTCACAGAGAGCACACAAGACACGTCTTCACTGAGGTTAAGTCAGGTCCACCGAGTTAAGTCAGCTAAGATAAACCAGGCTGTTACTACTGGCCGCACGTAATCCAATATACGAACCACAGCCCGGCTGATTAGGCACTGACTTTGAGTATATGCCGGTTCCCTCTTGAAGACAGCCAGGGGTCTATTGGTAATTCCCTTATGCATGCTGGGAGGCTGTTGAACAGTCGTGTGCCCCGGACACTTATTGTGTTTTCACTTAGTGCATTCATGACACCTGCTTTTCATTGGTGGGATGTTCCATTGTCTGCCTAGTCTTTTGTTGTCGTAGGAATTGATTTCTGTTTGAAGATTTGGGATTAGTCCCTCTAGGATCTTCCAGGTGTAGATTATGATGTATCTTTCTCCCCTTCATTACAGTGAGTACATGTCAAGGGACTTCAAACGTTTCCAGTAATATATCATTTTCCCCATTAACCAATAGAGGTAGAAAATTTAAGGAATTTAGCTTAATTCCGGCTAGTTTAAGTCCCAGAGTTTTAAGCTATTTCCAAGTCACTCTTATGTTTCTCAGAGCTTTAAGCCCAATATTCAATTAGCTGTCCATGGAAATGTTAATTAAGTCCTCAGCTCCAAGTTCAGTATTCCTAGGATCAGGTGGGAAACTCAAGTCTCCCAAGGACAAACTACTTAAAATGGACAAGTGACTCTTTAGAAAAAAATATTCCACCTATTGCGGGAATCGGGGCCATTTATCTCAATTTTTCGAGTGATATCTATCTAGGCCGCAAGATAGACTTCTCAGGTAAGCAAGCCACTATTACTCTTCCACTACTTTCTTGTGCCCTTCCCTGTGTGCTGGCCTATATATAACCCCTTCTACCTGTTCTTTGTATTTAGTATGTCTTTGTAAATGGTCCAAGTCGGACCGAAACGTCGTCGTAAGCTCCTCTCTTCTATGTGCGAGTTGTGTGTGTAAGCAAGCCTGCTTCTAATGCTATATCTAGTATAGAAGTATTATCTGAGGTTACACCAGAATCTGCAGACGCTTTTAGAACCTCTGATGGAGGTATTTTCAGTCATTGGCTTAAGCCGGCGGGAGACTTGGACCTGCCTCGCATGGGCCAGTAGGCCTGCTGCAGTGTTCCTTCTTTCTTATGTTCTTATGTTCTTATGTATTTCCGGTGTCGGAACTTACCTACAGCAGTATGGACATTACGCTCAAAAGCATTACAGGATTTTTTGTTAGGATTCCAGTGCAATGATTATGAGAGAGGAGTCTGAATACCAGTCTGGGTACCTGCCTGTGGGACTTGCGGATGACATTCTTTTTGAATGCGCGGACCGTCTTTCTGGTAATAAAATAATGGGGTTCCTCGAGAATGAGAAATCCTTAGTTTGGAGAGATCAGGACTCTGAAGTCTGCGAGGAAAAAGAGTAAAGTCGCTGAGCCTGAACTACTTTCAGTGTGTGCTGTAACCAGACATATGTCAAAAGGAAAAGCTTTTGTGCCTCTATTTATTTTTTCTATTAATTTGTGTGATGATTTAATCCTAGGGAGCCTTTTCCTTGAGTCGTGTCTGTTAGAGGCTCGAAGCAGTGTTGAAGCGGCCCAGAGAGGACGCAGTATAGGTGGGAGTCTAGATGCTGGCATTGGTGTGGCTCAGAGAGGGCGCAGTATAGGTGGGAGTCTAGGGTGCTGGCATTGGTGTGGCTCACAGAAGACGCAGTTAGGTGGGAGTCTAGATGCTGGATTGGGTGGCTCAGAGAGGACGCAGTATAGGTGGGAGTCTAGATGCTGGCATTGGTGTGGCTCACAGAAGACCCCAGTATAGGTGGGAGTCTAGATGCTGGCATTGGTGTGGCTCAGAGAGGACGCAGTATAGGTGGGAGTCTAGATGCTGGCATTGGTGTGGCTCACAGAAGACGCAGTATAGGTGGGAGTCTAGATGCTGGCATTGGTGTGGCTCAGAGAGGACGCAGTATAGGTGGAGTCTAGATGCTGGCATTGGTGTGGCTCACAGAGGACGCAGTATAGGTGGGAGTCTAGATGCTGGCATTGGTGTGGCTCAGAGAGGACGCAGTATAGGTGGGAGTCTAGATGCTGGCATTGGTGTGGCTCAGAGAGGACGCAGTATAGGTGGGAGTCTAGATGCTGGCATTGGTGTGGCTCACAGAGGACGCAGTATAGGTGGGAGTCTAGATGCTGGCATTGGTGTGGCCCAGAGAGGACGCAGTATAGGTGGGAGTTTAGATGCTGGCATTGGTGTGGCAGCTCTGATTCAGCAACAGCTGCTAGATTCTAAGGGCTATGATGACACCTCTGCCCAATTAAGCAAATATTTCATTTTCAAAGGTGTACTAATGAGTAAGATTATCTCACAGGAAATATTGAAAAATGGAGTGAGAATGGTATGCTACCAGGTGGGTTACCAGAATTATTTAGGTGTACATTTGTGAGTTTATCCCATATCTCTCTGGAGGATATTC
The DNA here is from genome assembly GCA_009830355.1 of Cherax destructor. Classification (NCBI taxonomy): domain Eukaryota; kingdom Metazoa; phylum Arthropoda; class Malacostraca; order Decapoda; family Parastacidae; genus Cherax; species Cherax destructor. Next base: position 3,277 of record WNWK01057186.1, read on the forward strand.
TGGCACCGAAAAACTGTGTTCAAAGTGTCCAAATATTTTTACTGTTCTCAGATTTTGGAAACAGTTGCGAAATACACACTCTTATTAGGTATATTAAGGGTAGGGAAACCAAAACAGGGTATTAATTAAGCCTTCCCCACTTCAACCAATCATCACTACAGAAGAACCTTTAATTAGGCCAGTGGTTGATTGTGTTGGTACTCTTCCCAAAACTAAGCTTGGCAATCTCTATTTACTAAGAATTATTTATTCTTCTATCAGATTTCTAGAGGCTGTAACTCTACGACGTATGACGGTCAATGTACGTCAACCTCAGAGCAATGGTGAAACTTCTTACTTCGGAAGGCATTTTAAAGAAAATTCAGACTAATCAGGGGTCAAATTTTACATGAAATTTTTTTCAGATAATTTAGAGACGAATTCAGAAATAAGACTTAAACATACAATGCCTGTCACTTAAAGAGTCAAAGAGGTGCTGAAACGATTTATGAAGGGTAAGAAAACCGAACCAGGTTATTAGGCCGCCTGCTCCACTCCAACCAATCACCACTGTGGAAGAGCCTTTAACTAGGCTAGTAGTTGGCTGTGTTGACCCTCTTCCAAAGACTTAGCTTGCCAAGCAGTATTTGTGAATAATTATTTATCCTTCTACCTGTTTTTGCAGAGGATGTAAACAATGTTGACTGTATATTGCTCGTAATGTATAAGAGACCGAAGGGGATTATTCCCCTACTTTTATTTGCCATGCAAGAAGGCACTCAAGAATAGTTGGGGTATAGTCCCTTTGAACTGGTCTGTGGTCACCATGTAAGGAGGCCACTGACCATTTTAAAGGTGCATTAGCTGGGTGGTTAATGGTAATGCTTTTTCCCTCGTTTGACATCAGAGAACCTGTATACAAACGAGACCAAGATGAAGAAGGTGTTCCACCATAAGGCAGTGCCACATTCTTTGAATGGTGATGTGATGCTGACAATAGAGTCGGTGGCAGATTAAAGTGGGCCATACATGGTGGTGGAAAAGGTCTTGACCCTAAACTACAATATAAGGATGATGGTAATCATAAGTCTGAGAAATTTGTTGACATCAGACGCTTGAAGAAGTAAGTTCAGATAGCTGGCAAGGAAGGTTTTAAAATGGTGAATGACCCAGTGTTGGAAACTGAAGACTTGCATCTTTATAACAGGGCCATGTTAAGGAACCCTTCTAAGTGAAAGGCCTCAGTAAGGAAAGGGTTGTAGATGAATGGTTCAGAGAACCGACGAGTTGGTAAATTAGACACATATGCAACACTTGGGTATCTTTATTACCTGGAGTTTACCTGAAGAGAGTACCAGGGGTCAACCCCCTGATCAACCAGGCTGTTACTGCTGGCCGCACGCAGTCCAACGTAGGAACCACAGCCTGGCTGGTCAGGCACCGACTTTAGGTGCCTGTCCAGTGCCCGCTTGAAGACAGCCAGGGGTCTATTGGTAATCCCTCTTATGTATGCTGGGAGGCAGTTGAACAGTCTTGGACCCCTGACACTTATTGTGTTGTCTCTCAACGTTCTAGTGGCACCCCTGCTTTTCATTGGGGGGATGTTACATCATCTTCCGAGTCTTTTGCTTTCGTAGGGAGTGACTCTCGTGTGCAAGTTTGGTACTAATCCCTCTAGGATTTTCCAAGTGTATATAATAATGTATCTCTCCCGCCTGCGTTCCAGGGAGTACAGGTTTAGGAACTTCAAGCGTTCCCAGTAATTGAGGTGGTTTATTATAGTTATGCGTGCCATGAAGATTCTCTGTACATTTTCTAGTTCAGCAATTTCACCCGCCTTGGAAGGTGCAGTTAGTGTGCAGCAATATTCCAGCCTAGATAGAATAAGCGACCTGAAAAGTGTCAACATGGGCATGGAATCCCTGGTTTTGAAGGTTCTCATTATCCATCCATCAGTCCATACAAGGAGAATCGTGAAGAACAGGAGGAGTTTGAGGTGGTCAGTCCCTCAACCTTGAGTCGTGATCACCCCTCAATCTTGAACAGAATACGCATATGTGCGAAGAGTTGCTTATATACTGTAGAAGAGGTGAAGTCGTAGGTGGTGTCACATTTGACCAATGTGGAAGTAGGGAATTCTTCGCTTGCCTAACCCTTGGGCACGACCTACTTCCACATTGGTCAAATTTACACCACTCTGACTGCTGCACCTCTCCTGCCTACAGTATATAAGCTACTTCGCACATATGCTGTATTCTGTTCAAGAGTGATGGGCTGACAACATCGACTCAAGGTTGAGGGACTGACCACCTCAAACTCCTCATGTTCTTCACGATTCTCCTTTGTATAGACTGATGAAGCCACTGTGTGGCGAAACGTTTCCTTAATAAAGATACCCATGTGTTGCATTTGTGTCTAATTTACCAAGGAAAGGGTTGAGAGGCTGCCTTAGCTTCTCTTGAATTTTGCAGCTGTATGGGGGACACCCATAAAGTGAACATTTTGAAGCTCTATCATACAGATATCGGGGAAGTTGAGCTAATTTCATTGGCACCTTATAAGATGAACGCAAAGAAGGCATTTATGGAGGAGGAGGGGAAGTTATTCTAAAATAATTTCATGGCACCTAGCGAGTCAGTGGCCATCACCTTATTTAAGGTTCCCAAAGCAGACGGCACCATGAGAATGTGCATTTACTACCTCATTGTAAATTTTGTGACTAAAGCTGATTGTTATTCTCTTCCTAGGATGGATGTCACTGACACGGTGAGGAGAGCTATGTAACTAAATTGGACTTGTTGAAAGGATATTGTCAGATTCTCCTAACCCAATGTACTAGTCAGCTAGTGCCTTTCTGTTTATGTAATGCCTAATTGGATCTTTCAGTGAAAGGCATTATTCTCACCTCTCACGGACCTTGTTAAGCATGAGGGACATGAGATGTCAGAATCCTTTGGAAATGCAAATCCTGTGCTTACTCAAGTTCCGGTGTTGACCAGACTTAAAATTGCCTACTGTTTCTTTGCAGGTAAATGCCAGTGTTACTTGGGTTTGTGCCGCGTTATTGCAGGAAGTTGCAGGACATTTATCAGTGAACGACTTCTCGGCCAAACTTAAAAATATCATAAGCGTGAGTATATGTGTAACTTTTTTTTCTTAGGTGATGGCTATAATAACTCACTTTTGGGTGTTGAATGGGATCCGGGCCCTATTTTTAAGTTATTAGGTATATGAGGGGAACTTGGTCCCTCACGGGGCTTAGTCTGGCTGCGATTCTTACCAGTATTTTGGGTGATGAACATTTTAGGTAATGGACAGCGACTAAGATTTCAGGTTTGTTTTCTTCCTGCAGAGCTCACCAATATTTTGGTGTGCCACTGTTCCTAGGAGTGACAGCTTAGGTGTAGGCGTCAGTGGTCCAGCATTTCAGGCTCATCAGGAATGACTCCAGTGTTTTGTTTATAATTGAACTAAAAGAGACAATTTAACACTAACTTAATTTTCGTGACGACCCATATTTTTGGAAAAGTACATTTCCTTCTATGTTCTGTTATTTTCTCTAAGAGATACGTGTTTTAGGTGAAGCCAATTTTGCTTACAAAATATTGCAGTGAGATGATACTGTAATATTTTTCATTAATTAGTTTTTTTGCAAATATTTAATTATGCACCTTATGCTTCTATTGCGCTTTTGTTGAGGAAATCCATTACGATTTCATACATTTGTGGCATTGGAATATGGGCATGTAAATAATGTTGGTATATATATATATATATATATATATATATATATATATATATATATATATATTTTTATACTAACGGAACTCATGCAAAGACAGTGATTATGTATGAGTGTGGTGAAAGTGTTGAATGATGATGAAAGTATTTTCTTTTTGGGGATTTTCTTTCTTTTTGGGTCATCCTGCCTTGGTGGGAGACGGCCGGACTTGTTGAAATATATATATATATATATATATATATATATATATATATATATATATATATATATATATATATATATATTACTAAATATATTACTAAATATATTACTAAATGTAAAAGGAGAAACTTTTGTTTTCCTTTTGGGCCACCCCACTTCAATGGGAAATGGCCGACGTGTTGAAAATAAAAAATATATAACATTGATCTCTGGCCGAGGAGACTCGACCAGACCTGACAGGTACGCAGTGCTTAACCGACCGTACCACACTGGTCCAATACCTTGGTGTCCAGCTCACGCTAGACGTTGATCCAAGGCAGCCAGCTTTCAGGCAGGTGGCTTACAGCTTTTCATCTCATCCCCTTCATGCATCGACACAACTAGAGATTTTATTAATGCTAGGAATTCGCAAGAGCAGGCGAAATATTCACAGTATTCTTGCGAATTCCTAGCATTGTTAAAATCTCTCGTGTCGATGTACGCAGGGGATGAGATGAAAAGCTGTATGCCACCTGCGTGAGCTGAGCGCCAAGGTATTGGACCAGTGTGGTACGGTCGGTTAACACTGCGTTCCTTGTCACAAGGTTCGTAGGTTCGAGTCTCCGTCGGCCAGAGATCAGTGTTTGTGAATATTTCGCCTGATCTTGCGAATTCCTAGCATATATATATATATAAGAAAACTATATGGTGGGTAATATGCACTTTATGCTCTTAGGCAGGTGCTAGACAAGTGCTGTGTCGTAAAGATGCGTTTTTTCTTAATATAAAGGTATTTTGTCGGGATATTGATACAGAACATAATTCGGGGGTTTGTCTGGCTAAAACCATGACCATTTTTACGTTAGACTAACTGAAATTAAGAAGTCTGACAACCAGTGTTCATTTTGTGGTGGTCGTTTTCGCGTTTTCTTGCGATTATTTTATATATTTGTAAATTTCAACAGGGCAAGCAGATTAGTACTTAGTTCTAGTAATGATTCAATTTTCATGCAATTTGGTGATATTTTCCCCTCTACCCTAAACATTAGGTAAATTCGTTTTCCCCTCTACCTTAAACTTTAGGTAAATTCATGTTTTCTTCTTGACTTGCTTCATTCGCGTGTATATGGCTAGGTTGGTGAGACCTCTTCTCTGGTAGTTCTTACCTTTTTCCCTTTTCCGAAAAGGAAATGGAACATGTATATTCCGTGAAGATTTAAGCCATCATTTTTTAAAACCATTTACACACACGCACGCAGACACGCGCACACTGTGTGTGTGAGCGCAGAACAACCATTGAAAAATAGTAGAATTACAAGTGCTTTCGTGATTTCTCACATTATCAAGGAATTGTAGAAATAAAAATCAACAGGAAGACATGAAGAATGAGACTACACCTCACAGTTACCTTACAAGACCTGACTTTTTATGATGATATAAGTAAAACACAGTTTATATTCTAGCCAAGCATTAAGAATTTAACTTGTCTAATGTATCTTAAATTCTTCCCAAATTTTATTAATTATGAATTAATCTAATTTATATAACCTCGAAAGCAATATTCATATTATTTTCAAAAGTATTTTTTTTATATTGATTCTGTTATATTCCTCTCGACAATGGACTTGTTAGATACAACTTTTTTAACTGTATCAAAATTTTTAAACACAACTCTGATATTAAAATTCCTAAGTAGAGAAGGTATATCAACAAAGTTTTCATGGTATGGGAGAACCAACATATGTTTAGTTAAATAAAGATAATTGTCTCTTTTTGAATTGTATGAAGTATCTCTAGCAATTTTAAAATATTTATCAATTAAGTTTCTTGGATATTTTAGATTATCTATTAAATAAATTTTCAAGATTTCTTCATCTATGAATTCTGGGCTGCAAATACATTGATGAGATTATAAACAGTGTAACTTTATCTTGATGCGAAGAATTATAGTGTACATAGGAATAGTTATTTGTTGGTTTTCTGTAAATTTAAAAATTAAAATCATGGTCCCCCTTAATAATTAAAACATCTAGAAAAGGCAGTGAGTTATTTTGTTTAGATTCAACAGTAAATTTTGTGGAATGAGTTAGATTATTTAATTTAAAAAGGAAATAGTTTTTCTATATTCTTAGGCATAAGACATAAAATATCAATATATCTATACCACTTAGATCTACTGGGAAGGATTTTTTTTTTAAATAATCTTATTAATTTTTATTAACACATAGGCCGTTTTCCACCAAAACTTTCATCATTCACTCCATCACTGTCTTCCAGAGGCGTGCTTATACTAAAGCTACAAAACTGCAACATTATCACCCTCCTTCAGAGTGCCAGCACTGTACTTCCCATCTCCAGGAATCAAGTCCGGCCTGCCGGTTTCCCTGAAACCCTTCGTAAATGTTACCTTGCTTACACTCCAACAGCACGTCAAGTCCTAAAAACCATTTGTCTCCATTCGCTCCTATGTAACACACTCACGAACGTTTGCTGGAAGTCCAAGCCCTCCACACAAAACCTCCTTTACCCTCCCTCAACCTTTTCTAGGCCGGCCCTACACCGCCTTCCCTCCACTACAGATTTATACACTCTCGAAGTCATTTTATTTTGTTCCATCCTCTATATGTCCAAACCATCTCAATAACACCTCCTAATCTCCAAACTACGGATTCTCTGCATTATATTCACACCACACATTGCCCTGAGACATGACGTCTCCACTGCCTCCAGCCTTCTCCTTGTTGCAATATTCACACCCCATGTCTCACACCCATACAAGAGTGTTGGTATAACTATACTCTCATACATTCCCCTCTTTGCGTTCATGGATAAAGTTCTCTGTCTCCACAAGCTCACCTTTTTCCCCTTTTTAATTCTATGATTCACCTCATCATTCATATACCCATCTGCTGACACATCCACTCCCAAATATCTGAACACATTCACCTCCTCCATACTTTCTCCCTCCAATCTGATATCCAATCTTCCGTTATCTAATTTTTTTTGTTATCCTCATCTTACTCTTTTCTATATTCACTTTTAATTTCCTTCTTTTACATACCCTACCAAACTCATCCACTAACCTCTGCAAATTCTCTTCAGAATCCCCCAAATGCACAGTGTCATCAGCAAAAAGCAACTGTGACAACTCCCACTTTGTATTTGATTCTTTATCTTTTAACCCCACACCTCTTGCCAACACCCGAGCATTCACTTCTCTTACAACCCCATCTATAAATATATTGAACAACCACGGTGACATCACCGTGGTTGTGGGAAATAATCTCCCTCTCGACTACATACTCTAACCTGAGCCTCACTCTCCTCGTAAAAACTTTTCACCGCTTTCAATAACCTACCCCCTATTCCATACATTTGCAACATCTTCAACATTGCTCCCCTATCCACCCTATCAAATGTCTTTTCCAAATCCATAAATGCCACAAACACCTCTTTACCCTTAACTAAATACTGTTCACCTATATGTTTCACTGTAAACACTTGGTCTACACACCCCCTACCCTTCCTAAAGCCTCCTTGTTCATCTGCTATCCTGCGTTCCGTCTTAATCCTAATTCTTTCAATAATAACTTACATACACTTTACCAGGTATACCAATAGCTTATTCCCC
>WNWK01057187.1:0-10808 GCA_009830355.1 Cherax destructor
ATAAGAAAAAGTTTTGGAATGAGATTAATAAGTTGAGGAAGCCTAGAGAACAAATGGATTTGACAGTTAAAAATAGGAGAGGAGAGTTATTAAATGTAGAGTTAGAGGTATCGGGAAGATGGAGAGAATATTTTGAGGATTTGTTAAATGTTGATGAAGACGGGGAAGCTGTGATTTCGTGTGTAGGGCAAGGAGGAATAACATCTTGTAGGAGTGTGGAAGAGCCAGTTGTGGGTGTAGGGAAGTTCGTGAGGCAGTGGGTAGAATGAAAGGGGGTAAGGCAGCTGGGATTGATGGGATAAAGATAAAATGTTAAAAGCAGGTGGGGATATAATTTTGGAGTGGTTGGTGCTATTATTTAATAAATGTATGGAAGAGGGTAAGGTACCTAGGGATTGGCAGAGAGCGTGTATTGTTCCTTTGTATAAAGGCAAAGGGACAAAAGAGAGTGCAAAAATTATAGGGGAATAAGTCTGTTGAGTGTACCTGGTAAAGTGTATGGTAGAGTTATTATTGAAAGAATTAAGAGTAAAACAGAAAGCAGGATAGCAGATGAACAAGGGGGCTTTAGGAAAGGTAGGGGGTGTGTAGACCAAGTGTTTACAGTGAAACATATAGGTGAACAGTATTTGAGTGGCATTTATGGATTTGGAAAAGGCGTATGATAGGGTAGATAGGGGGGCAATGTGGCAGATGTTGCAGGTGTATGGAATAGGAGGAAGGTTACTGAAAGCAGTGAAGAGTTTTTATGAGGATAGTGAGGCTCAGGTTAGAGTGTGTAGGAGGGAAGGGGACTATTTCCCAGTAAAAGTGGGCCTTAGACAAGGATGTGTGATGTCACCGTGGTTGTTCAATATATTTATAGATGGGGTTGTAAGAGAAGTGAATGCGAGGGTCTTGGCAAGAGGTGTTGGGCTAAAAGATAAAGAAGCAAATATAAAGTGGGAGTTGTCACAGTTGCTTTTTGCTGATGACACTGTGCTTTTGGGAGATTCTGAAGAGAAGCTGCAGAGGTTGGTGGATGAATTTGGTAGATTGTGTAAAAGAAGAAAATTGAAAGTGAATATAGGAAAGAGTAAGGTGATGAGGATAACAAAAAGAATAGGTGACGAAAGATTGGATATCAGATTGGAGGGAGAGAGTATGGAGGAGGTGAATGTATTCAGATATTTGGGAGTGGACATGTCGGCGGATGGGTCTATGAAGGATGAGGTGAATCATAGAATTGATGAGGGGAAAAGGGTGAGTGGAGCACTTCGGAGTCTGTGGAGACAAAGAACCTTGTCCATGGAAGTAAAGAGGGGAATGTATGAGAGTATAGTTATACCAACGCTCTTATATGGGTGTGAAGCATGGGTGATGAATGTTGCAACGAGGAGAAGGCTGGAGGCAGTGGAGATGTCATGTCTGAGGTCAATGTGTGGTGTGAATATAATGCAGAGAATTCGGAGTTTGGAAATTAGGAGGAGGTGCGGGATTACCAAAACGATTGTTCAGAGAGCTGAGGAGGGGTTGTTGAGGTGGTTTGGACATGTAGAGAGAATGGAACGAGACAGAGTGACTTCGAGAGTGTATAAATCTGTAGTGGAGGGAAGGCGGGGTAGGGGTCGGCCTAGGAAAGGTTGGAGGGATGATATGTCTTATAGATTGATGGATATTGAAGGCTGATTTATAGAAATATTATGACCAGCAGCTTTTGACTGATCATTCTGTAGGCGCGGTCTGATATTTTATTTTTTATATATGACACTGAAATTCAAGAACTGCCAAACCTTTTGTAGCCAATTCAAATTATATCATTAATTGAAGTGACCTTGAATGTGTGTTGTTAAGCTGAATGTGCTCCATTGTCCAGCAGTTGATCCAGTGTTAGCAGGCCTCACATCAGAAGGCCTGTAGTTGAATAATTGCTGGTGGTCCACATATCAGTAGGCCAGTAGTTGAACCAGTGTTGCTGGGCCACATATCAGTAGGGCAGTAGTTGACGAATTGTTGCTGGGCCACATATCACTAGGCCAGTGGTTGAACCAGTGCTGGAGTCATATGTGGTCCATGGATCAATAATTCGAATTAGTCGTTCACACGTTGTTCATAGGCCAGTAGTTGGACCACTTTTGATGGGTCAGTTGTCGATCAGCATGTGTTGGTGGGCCACATGTAGCCCCTGGGTCAATAATTCAAATAGTGGTGTTTGACCCCTAATGTCCCTTGATCCAGTAGTTAGATCAGTGTTGTTGAGAAACCTGTGTCCCATGGACAAGTAGATGGACCTGCGTTGTTGAGTCACATGTTTCATGAGCCAGTAGTTGGACCAATGCACGTGGGACAAATGACCTTAGGGACAGAAGTTGGACCGGTCTTGCTTAGGCACATGTGGCAATTGACCTACAATTGGACCAGTTGTACTGAGGCACATGTGGTCTATGAGTCAGTAGTTGGTCTATTTTTTGAAGAACAACATGTGGTCTCTGGGGCAGCAGTTAGACCAGTTTTTGTGGGACACATGTGGGCCATAGGCTTGTAGTTGAAATACTGTTTTGGGTCATATGGGTCTGTAGTTGGTCCAGTGTTGTTGGGACTCATGTGGTGTATGGGTCTGTTGTTGAAGCAGTGTTGATATGACGCATGTGGCCACTGGACCAGTTGTTGGTTCAGTGATGGTGGGACATATATGTTCTATAGGACAGTAGTTGGACCAACCTAATAATATACTGCAAAAATATTTTCTTCTTACCCTGAGTCGTAGATTTCCTGTAGGTGGCTTAGCAAATGGAATAGAATGGAAGGAGTAAAATGGCTTTCCTTCGGTGGAGAACTCCTTGAAACCAGCAATCCTTCCATCCTGTGTGGCAACCACTGGCCTCTCTCTCGCTTCATCGGCAGTGGCTGCTCCCGTGGCTGCCATCACTACCATTGCTGCTATCACTGCATACCTCATCTTGATCACCTGGACATGTAAACTGTAAAGTAAACCGAGTTTTATATGAGAAGATAATTCGAGATTGTTATTACGTTTAATGAAAAGAGCTGGTAGTGAGATGCATTACCTGAAAACAAGGGAGAGTAACTCTTATTTCTTAGGTACTACCGTCCTGCCAAGTGAGTGTGAAACAGAAAACTGTAACTGTTTTACATGATGGTTGGATTGCTGGTGTCTCTTTTCTGTCTCATGAACATGCTGGATAAAAGGTACATCTTGCTACTTATACTTATAGTATTTAGGTCACACTGCATAGGCATGCTCAGTAGTGATATTTATGACTCAGCTCCTCATAGCAGAGATCCTCAAAATGGCGGCAGTCCCCCACCCCAGACATAGGTGTGAAATTTCACACCTAGGTGTTAATGCCACTCCCTGCCCGCCCCAAGCTGCCCCACGACACCTCGACCCTTCATCCCTGAGCCGCACTGCCCCTGGCCCCACCCCATCCCTTCTGCTACGCCTTCAAATGCTTCATTCTTACCCTGACCTCACCATCCCTGATCTTACCCACACCCCTGACCTCACCCACACCCCTTACCTCACCCACACCCCTGACCTCACCCACACCCCACCCCTTACCTCACCCACACCCCACCCCATCCCTTCTACTGCGCCTCCTCTGTGCCCCTCCCCTGGATCGCCCCCGCTCCTTGGATCAAATTTTTCATTTATTTTCCTGAATTTATTTTTTCCACTCCTCCCCTTGACTCCACCCCTCCTACCCCATAAGGTTCAATTTTACCCACTTTTCGAGAATACCACCAAAAAAATTTCGAATTTTTCCTTTACCTCTCCACTTCTTTTGATCATATTTTTACCCCTCCTCCTGAAGGGAAGAGAATATAAAGGTTTTTCATCTCCATTATTTGTCGTCCGATTTTTTTGGAACATATTTTTAGAAACATGTATTTAGAATAATGTGACAGAGTTTCAATAAGATCGGCCAACAAACAACTGAGAAAAATAAATAATTGCTGATTCTGACTTGTCACAGCTGGTACTTCCAGTCTGGCGGCACTGCGGACACCCCACTCGTAGAATACATCCAACCCGAATAATATGTGAAATGAAGGAATGTATGATAGCTTGTCTTCATGCCGAAAAAAAATTACATTTGGTATGCTTTTGACACTCACCAAAATATCTAAATCCCCCCCCACAAAATAAACAATATTTGAGATATTCCAAATTTTGTTACACAAGATAATCAAACACACTTTGTTTTATGTTCCCTGTGAAAATCATTTCAATCTAATCATTAATAATGGAGGGATGGCAAGCAATATACCTAAATCTTTCTTGCAAGATAATCGGAGAAGAGTGCGCACGCCTCATTTACGTCAAAAGATTCACAAAAATCTCGCTGTTTTGGGCTTTTTCTACACATTATAAGTGATTTCTTATTGTTTCCCATGTTAAAACACCGTTTTCTTTGAGTACGCTAGCGAGGTAATCGAGAAAAATGTATATTTATAAGCAGGAACATTGCTTGATTAAGGTCTCCGATGACTGCGCTCTCCGGTATTATATGACACTTATTATTATTTTGGCCTTCTTTATTATGCTTTTATCTTATATATCTTATGTCTGATATCATTATTGAATAACTGTTATAAGCATATAAAGTGTATTAGTAATAATAACGTCAGTATAAAAACATTTCTTGGAAGGATCAAACTGCTGATCATGCAATTATCGTAATTAGCTGCCTCCTGACTCCTCCCACCTATGCTATAAGCCCCTCCCACACTGTACATGTTGTTGAGTGGGAAATTTAGTGTATTGGAAAGAAATATAGAGACAAAATTAAAAAACAAAACAAAACAAAATTCATGTCACACGGTCACAAACTTTTTTACCTTGCATGTCATAAGATAATATGTTTGAAATAGCTATAATTTTTCTTTAGAAACGTATTAAAATGGGATTTTCATCAAAATGTTGCCAGATTCTTAAACTATTTTTCTGTCAACAAAACTCATTTTCCATATTTTTCAATTATTTTCGTACGCCGCAAAACAATTAATACCCTTCCCCCTGAACCCCCACAACTTTTCCTCAAAATTTCTATTTTTTTTTTTTTAAATTTTTAGTTACCCACCAAATCCACAGATCAAGATTTACCTTAATTTTTCGAATTTTTTAACATCCCCATGCCCCCCACATCCTTGGATCAAGATTTACCTCGATTTTCATGAATAACACCACTTTTTACAAATTTTGGGGGGATTTTCGAATTTTTGAGTTTTACCCACTTTTCGACAATGTTGCCGTCTCTTTTTTTTCCATACATGTTGTCAAATTTTTACGAATTTTAAAGAGATTCCCAATTCCGCAGATCAAGACCTCCATCTTCTTGGATCAAGATTTACCTCGATTTTCATGAATAATACCATCTTTTTTCCATTTTTTTGGGGGAGACTCCATCTCCTTGGATCAAGATTTGTGTTCCCTCCTATGAGGGTAAGGGCAACAAATTTATTGCAATTTTCCTCTCCTTCACTCCCATTTCCCTTCACACACATACAGTTTCACCCTCACTTTACAAACAACACATGTCATGAAACCCCACATTATGACACATTTTTCACTCATAACCCACAACAACCCACCCCACAACTCACAGTCCTCCCTGCAGCATCTCATTAATTCATGGTCACCACACTTCATCTTTCCCTACTCCAACTCCTCAAATCACATGACCCTCTCCATCTCACCCACACCTCTCCATATGCAAATTCAAATTCAAATATTTATTTCATTGCAAGTTTACATAGGTTTTGTAATTACAATCATAAACTGAAGTGCAAGGAAAGCCACTGACATGCAATAACATTAGAGAAATTGATTGAGTTTGTTTTATTTAAATACTAGATTGTACAAATTGCTATATGATGGTATTACATTGTTCAAATTACAATATGATGATATTACATTGTTCAAATTACAATATGATGATATTACATTGTTCAAATTACAATATGATGATATTATATTGTTCAAATTACAATATGATGATATTACATTGTTCAAATTAAAATATGATGATATTACATTGTTGTAAGTGTTTAGTAGGATGGTAATATAATAGTAAAAATTGAAATTATCTTAAGGAAAATAACATTTAGCAATTTTCAAAGTAATTTACAGTATGAGTAATTAGGTTACGGTGAGTAGGTAGTAACATAATAGTAACATAATAGTAAAAATTTAAATTATTTTACAGGAAAATAACATTGAGCATTTTTGAAAGTAATTTACAGTATGAGTATTTAGTTTAGGGTGAGTAGGTGGTTTTTGAGAATAGTCTTAAAATGATTTTCAGACAAGGTTATTTTAGTATTTACTGGCAATGAATTCCAGATTCTGGGGCCTTTTATGTGTCTTGTGATGTGGTCATGGGACCTATTAAAGTTGGTGAGGAGAATTTTGAGCGGATGGTTTATATTAGAGTGTAGAGTTCTATGTATGTAGAATGTTCATTATGGTGAGTAGTTTTTAGGCTTTTGAATATTGGTGGAGTATGCTGTCTAGAGCGGGAATTTGTTATCATTCTGACTGCAGCTACACCTACACCTACACCTCCCACAGGCTCTTCCCATTACCCCATCTCCCCACAACTATCATCCCTCCCTGCACCATCTTCTTAAATCATGGTCACCACACTTCATCTATTTTCCCTACTCCAACTCCTCACATCACATCTCCCCTCCATCTCACCCACATCTTTCCACATCCACCTCCACCTCCCACACCATTCCCTTAAATCTCACTAAAATTCTAATAAAATCCTCTCTATACCCCATCTCCACAATTATTTCTCGTTTCACAACACCCCATTTTTTTCATTAATAGGCTATACTCATCTCTTGACACATCACCCAATTTTTCTCATATTTCAATAATAAGCTATGAACATCTCTTGCCACAATGTTTCACTAATACAAGAAAAGATACATGTCACACACACACACACACACACACACACACACACACAAAACACTTGTCTCAAATGGTAAAACACAATTTCATTAATAGTATCCCACAATTTTTAGCTCATAATGTTCACAAATATTAGAATTTTCCACTCTATCAACAAGGTGTGAGGTCACTTTGACCTCACCTAACCACACACACAAGTTTTTCGGTAATACATTAAAAGATGCACATTTCAATACATTTTCGTTAATTCAACAAAAAACAACACAACCCCCAGGAATTGGGGGTTCGCCCCAGGTATTGAGGGTTCACCCGTCATGGGGCTCTTTGCCAGCATATCAACGAGATGGCCCCTATCAACAAGCCACTAACATCACCAAAACTAATATCATTTGAATACCCCCAAAACACCATTGAGTACGACCAAAAGACCATTGAATACTCCCAAATAACATTTAACATCTCTATCTCATCCACCAAATTACATTCTCAATCACACTTGCACATTTCATTAACTGAAATTACATCTCATCCATCAAAACTAAGAACACTCATCTCAAAACTACTAAGAACACCAAAACTAAGCTCATCAACATCAACTAACACACATTTTTACACATTCACTTAAAACACTATAACCAAGACTATAACCAAATTCTATGATCACACATCTCAAAACCCCTAATAGCACATAACACATTTTTTTAGACACATCTCTTCAGAACACAAAAAGAATCACGTTCACCAACTCCATATCATGTTTTCCAATATCTAAGATCAACAACCTACAAACATCCTCAATTTCCCATGTCTAAATTTTACATATCACGAATTAAGATTTCGGTAAATACAACAAGACACAATTTTCATTTATCTCAATAATATCCACAAAAATAGGACACCCTTAACACAGCAACTCCCCAAAATACATCTCACACACTATCCACCCTCATTTCACTTGGTTCAATCGGTTAATTTTACAACATAGTTCGACAATACAACAAAAAGTTCTGCAAAATTTCGTTAATACGACAAAAAGATTCACTTGCCTCAATAATATCCACACTCTCTACACCATCTCTCCTAAACTCTACACTTCTGCTGCCTGACAAGGACTGCCCACGATTCTTATCTGAGTTTCGTCAGATAAGAATCACAGATCACCCCCAGGCGCCTGAGGTCATGAACTGACCTGCTCTCTATTACCACACACTTCTACACACACACACACACATATTTTTGTCAATAATTGTTAAGAAATATTCTCACATCAACAACCCTTAACATCTCACTACAGAACATCTCCAAAACACACTCATCTCAATAAAAAACACACCCCAGATTACTTTGAACACCAGCAAAACACTCTCATACATCATTTGAACACCAGCAAAACACTCTCATGCATCATTTAAACCCATCTACTCATCATGACTTTAGGAACCAGAGTAACAATCACCACTCTTAACACCACCTTCACTCTGGCACCTAACGTCATGATGAGTCGATGGGTTAAAATATCCCTATGTGATAATATGAGGATGAGTATAGGAAGGATGTTTTAGGGATGATGAAGGTGAGAAATGTGATATGTAGAATAGATGAAAAATAAAAAATGTTGTATGAATATTCAGTTTAGAAAAGAAATGAGTAAATCAGTTTTATGTTTTGGTGATTATAACTTAAATTTTGGTGTGTAAATTGTGTTAATTTTTTTTAGTTATTGTATGTCTTAAGTGTTCGTGAAGAGATTTATTGTTCATGATGGTGATGGAGTATTGTTTTAGAATATGGTTGTTATGGTATAATTGTACATGATTTAGTAGTCTTGGTAAAATTTGTCTTCATATGTCTTAAGTGCTTATGTTTAACTTTTTTTGTGTGTACATGTTTTATGTTTTCATAAGTCTTAAGTGATTGTATGTCGAGTTTTTTTGTGATCAAGTGATAGTTTTGTGTTTTTGGTAGATAGTGCACTTGTCAAGTTTTTCGTCAATAAGTTTGTGTGAAAGTTTATTTCTTCATTTGTCTTAAGTGCTCATGTCAAATTTTTGTGTAATGGTGATTAGTTGTCATATCTTTGGAGTCTAAGTATATTTTTTTGTGTGTTCATATGTCTTATGTGACTGTGACTAGCATTTTTGTGTTCATGTTATAGGGTATGTTTGACTTAAGTGTTTGTAATTCTAGTTTTGTGCTCAAGTGAATGTTTTGTGATTTGGAAATTATGTTTGTTGTGTGTAATAATTATGATTTCATATGTGTTAATTGGACATGTCTACTTTGGTGTGATATAGTGATCATCATCCAAGTATTTGTGTTTTAGTTTTTTTGCTCTACATGCCTTAGATTTTCGATGATCATGTCATGTCTTAGTTCTAGGTGTCTGTGTATTATTTTTGGTGTTCATGATATGTCTTAGTTGGTGTTGTTTGTGTCTTAGTTTTGGTGTTCATGATATGACTTAGTTGGTGGTAATCATATTCAAGTGTTTTATTTTTTGGGTGATCAAAGTAAGCATGTCTTAGTTTTTCTTTTGTTGATCATGTTATGTCTTAGTTGGTGGTTGTCTTAGTTTTTTTTTTTTTTGTGTACATGATATGTTTTAGTTGATGCTGATTATGTCTTTAAATTTTTGTGTTCATGTTATGTCTTAGTTGGAGGTGACTGTGTCTTAGTTTTTGTAATGTCTTATGTTTTAAATTTGTTGTGATCATGTCATGTATTAGTTAGTTGGTATGTTATAGTTTTCATGTCATGGTATTTTTTGTGTTTGTCTTATTTTATGTTTATGTCTTAGATTTTGATTATGTCTTAGTGCTGGTTATGTCTCATTTCTTAAATTTGTTGTGATCATGAGAAATGAGACAGGAAAACACGCACCAATAGGGAATACATTAGGGAACACAGTCACAAAAAACAAAGCAAACACAAACCAGGCCTATGCAAATATTATGCATTTGGTATCTGCAGGCATGGAATTTCTGGGAAAACAGATGGGACATGCAACTTTGACCACCCCAGAAAATGCCGTGCCCATATGACAACAGGAAAATGCAACCTCCCTTTCTGTAAGCTTTTCCAACCTGAAATGTGTCACTCATCAGTTCAGGAAAGACTGTTACAACCTATATTGCCAGGCACACCACCTAAAGGGTACAAGACGACACAGAACATCCAGACCATGAGAAAACCTGGGTAGCCAAAGCCATTCCAGAGAGAGAGGTTTTTTAGCGCAAGGAAGTAAAAAAAGCTGGCAGGAAATGACAGAAATCGTACACCAACTGCAATCATTTCTGGAGTGGAACCACAGTCAATGGCCTCCACTCCAGAACAACAGATATTACTGCCAGGAAAAAAAAAGAGCCTCCCCCCCCCATACCACCAATCCAACGACATTCATCTTTGCAAATATACAGGGTCTAAAGCCAGCAACAAACAACAAGATACCTTACATCCGTGGACTTCTTACAGAGTCAAATGCAATGTTTGCGGCTTTCACAGAGACCCACATAAAGGATCACTTGGACAATGAAATATGGATCCCTGGCTACAACCTATACAGATGTGACAGAGTGAACAAGCAAAAGAGGGGTGTTGGCCTGTATTTCACAGAGACACAAATATGCTCAGAACTACTAAATGCCTCAAATGATGTAGTTGAAGTTTTAGCAGTAAAGATCGAGAATCAAAACCTGGTCATCGTGGTTGTATACAAGCCTCCGGATGCAACGTCCCAACAATTCCAGGAACAGCTTCTTAAAATTGACCAATGTCTGGAAAACCTTCCAGCCCCTGCCCCCAACATCTTGCTCCTGGGGGACTTCAACCTAAGGCACCTAAAATGGAGGAATATTGCAAATAATGTGGTAGCAGAGATAACACC
>WNWK01057188.1:0-10807 GCA_009830355.1 Cherax destructor
GCCTGCTTATTTTGTTGGATGCACCATAGACATGATGATAGATGGACTGACTGGTGTCAATCTCAACTGGGAGAAACAGAAAGTTTGATCTCACAAGCTGAACAGCTGTCATTAGTAGATGATATAGTAAGTTATTAGTAAGTACAAATAGATCAACAAGACCAAAGTCTCCTAGGCCTGTCTCCTCTCAAGCCGAGGCTACGTTGGAAACAATAGACTTTGTGGGAAGTACTCCAGGTAGTACTCTGTGCTCTAAACTCATTGAACCTGGTGTTCATGCCACAGAAAATCCAGAGTTTCCCCAATTAAACTCTATACAAATTCCTCCGGAGATCAAATTTTGTGAACAGTTCGAGCAACTGGAGCTTTTCTTAAGTTTACAGACAGCTCACGTTGAAGCTCAACGTAAGTTCAAACAGGAAGAATTCGTAAGGAAATCTATAAGATATGAGAGAAAAAGCTGAGTGTCACACTTCATTAAATGCCGAGTCATTTAATATTCATCGAGCCGCTGCTATGGTTCCAAAATTCTGTGAAGACAACCTCAACACTTTTTTTGAAGCGTTCGAGAATCAAGCTAGAATCATGAGGTCGCCCCATGAACATTGGGCCGCTCTTATACATACTACATTGACTGAAAAAGTCCAGAGTTGCACAGCAACTCTTCCCTTTACTCAATATTCTCATTATGATATGGAGAAGAAAGCCTTATTAGATGCATACGACTTGATGCCATCTAGTTACCTACGATCATTCTGGACTTTTAAACGTTTTCCACATCAATCCTGGGTGGAGTTTGCCCGAGGAAAACACGCTGCTTTTGAGGAATGGCTTTGGGCATCAGGTTGCACTATGGTAAAATCCCTTTCACAATTAATATTGCATGAAGACGTCTTTCACTATTTAAAAGAAGATCTTCATACTTACCTAATAGGACATTTGTTGCATGCAAAGAGTACGTACCCTTTATTCGGAGCATGTTAAACACACCCATATAGGCTGCCCCTCCAACCAGTGAAGCATCGTTAAGGGTTTGGTGATGGGGCCCTATCACCAAATCAATGACTTGGTTCAGCCAATGATAATGTGGGTCTGTCAATGGGAAAGGTGACGTGGATACCACTCGCAAATTTGTCATTGTCATTCCTGCATTGAGCTGGTTGTTGTACGGTCGTCTCTGTCTATTGGCTGCTGTTTTTGCCTTGACTACCATGGCGTGCACTAATACTATTATCTCTGTATATAGTGTACATACTTGTACAAAGCCTTATAATATACTTGGTGAAGGAAAATACAAAATTCATATATATATATATATAATTGCTTGGTGAAGGAAATACAATTCAAAGCATTTTCAACTGTATTTCTTTGCTCCAAGCTCCCTTTTACACTCAGGATAACAGGCCTTTGAACCTGAGGTTGTAATATGGGTAGCCTGTCCCGGAGCTGAATGTGATCCTTTATTGACAACGTTTCGCCCATGCAGTGGGCTTTATCGAGTCACAAACAGATCTACCTGGATAAAAGATACATGAGTATTTATAGGATTTAGTCAAGCAGGTGGAGAATGCTGCATGTGACAATCTTCAGAGTAGGGTGATGGAGTCTTAAACCTTGTGTAGCTTTAAAAAGAGATTGGACAAGTATATGGGTAGACCTTCTGCAGTGTTCCATTCTTAAATTCTTATGTGGGATAGCGATGAAGAAGTTTCTTGGCAATAGGTTCAGCTATGTTGTAGAAGCCGTTGTTCTGGTTGAAGTTGTTGGATATGCAGATAAGTGATGATTCCAGGAGTCTTCGGTATTGAGTGTTGTCTTCTCTGGCGATGAGTCTTGCATTTCTGTAGTTGATTAAATGGTTGTATGAATTTCGTTGTTGAACACAGACATTCCTTGAGTCGTCAGATCTGCCTGCGTACTGGTGTTCTGAAATACGTGTTTGGAGGTCTCTGGATGTTTTGCCGACGTATAATTTGCTGCAGTCATTAAAAGGGATTGTGTATACCCCTGCAGTGGATTGAAGCTTGTCCTGTCTGTTATTGGTAATGTCCTTGATGGTGGTGGATGTGGAGGTGGATACTCCAAACACGTATTTCATCTTCACCATCAGGATTGGTGCGTCGGGGGCTGCCTACCCAAGGGCAGGAAGCCTCCCTCTGCACTCCTGTTGCTGCCTGAAGTCTCCAAGCCATACAGCCAGTGTTGCCTCTCCTCGCCACTCACAGCCAGTGTTGCCTCTCCTCTCAGGGCATACAGTGCCCCATCAAGCTACAGTTCACCTCCTCAGTGTCCTGCGCCTCCAGTGACAGACTCTACAAGCAAACTTTAAAGTAATAGCCAGGCAAGTACGTGTGTCTACTACTTCACACGTACTTGCCTCACAGATTTGGCCATTTGTCACCGCCACAACTGTATTCATCTTTTCGCAACTAGATGATGCCTTCGATGTCTTCCACCTCCCTCCCCCTCTACCGCCCTCTCCTGCCTCTAAGGTCTATCCTACCTCTGCCTCTTCCAAACCCAATTCTTTCTCGCTGAACCTCAAATACTCTAATTCTGATGCCACAACCTGTCCTGAAAATTTATTATTCCAAATCACGGGCGATCCTCAACTTAAAATCTTTAAAACCAACTCAGGCTTTAAACTCCTTCTTGACAGACATTCCTACGAAACGTACACCTCAACCTCGACCAGACAAAAAATTGCTAAATGCCGGCTTCACCATTATTTGGATTCCTGAGCACCATGCCAAAAGTACAGTCATTGCTAAACATGTAGACTATTCTCTCCTGACTGCCTATGACACAGACAAAGAAGACTTAATCAAAGACATTAGTACTAAGAACAAAATCTCTGTTGACGATATTTACAGACCTGATAACTCTACCATCCTCAAAATACGCTGTTCAACTCCTTCTGACGCCTCTATTCTCTTCAACTAAGGAATCCTTGCCAAGACTATCCGCATACCTCCAAACACTCTCTTCACTCCAAACTTCCACCCCATCACACAATGTCTTAAATGCTACAAATTCGGACACGACAAAAACACATGCACATCCACACAAATCTGCTCCAGATGTTCAGCAACTGGTCACTTCTGGAATACCTGCAACCTCTCCCTTAAATGTTCTAACTGTGGCGGGTCACACACTGCAGTTGCAAATTCCTGCCCTACTAGAAAAGACATTCTCTCCTCCCTCAGAGCAAGCCAACCCCCCTCCCTCCCCAACCCCTTCCCTGCACCTCTCTCCCCTACCAAACCTCCCTCCCCCACCCACAATGCCTGGGCTACTCCACGCACTTGGTCTACCTCTTCTTCCTCCAACCCTTTCTCTATTCTACACACATCAAACACCAACACACAGACTACAAGCACCTCTCCACCTACACCTATACCCACAATAGACTACAAAACTAACTGTCAACTCGCCACTGCTGCTCACTCTGCGATGGCAATCTCTCAAGCTTACCAATCAGACTACTCACATATCCTTAACCTAATCTTGACTGCTAACAATCTTCCCTCTCTAATTATCCCTCCTTCCTGCTTCTCTCCTAAGCCCCCTACAACCTCTCCCTCCAACCTCTCTCCCATCACCCCTCTTCCTACCCCCACCAGCTCTCCTCCTCCCCTACCCCTCTTCACATCCACCCCTCCCATCAACACCGCTCCTGCTGCCGCTACGACCACCCCTTCCTCCACCTCATCCCTTACCAAAGCTTACACTTCCTCTGCATCCACCTTCGCCCACTCCTCCTCCACCACATCCAAGACTTCATCCAGGTCCAACTCCACCTCCTCCAGACAAAATCCACTCAATCCTAAACCTGCCCCAACTTCTGACAGACAGTCCAAAGAACATAAAAGCAGATCCATCTCTTCCTCCCCCTCTAGGAAACGGGTTCGTAACACCCACAAACACACATCCACCGATGGCACCCCTATCACCAGCTTTAATCTAAACTCCTCCCCTGACATTAACTTTACTACGACGAAACCATTAAATCATGTTTAAGGTGATTCAGTTCAACGTACGTTCTTACTTTATAATTAGACACCTACTGCCCGAACTCCTTGAAGCAGAGAAGCCAGATATTGTCCTACTTAACAGCACCTGCCTCAAAGCCCCTCAACGTATCCGTCATTATGGTTATACTGCACTACAGTCCCCCTACGATCCCCACGATGGGGTTGCCATCCTTGTCAAATCCAGCATAAAACATGAATTTCTCCCAATCCCTTTTATTCACCAACACTGTCTTGCGGTCAGAATACACACCCACCTTCGCCCATTCATCTTCTTCATTACCTATGCTCGCTTAGTTTGATATCTTTATTATGCACCCCATACCCATCCTGTGGGCGGTAGTCAAAAGATTACAGAGGTACATAATGGGTCCAGGGACTGGACCCCAAAGTTTTGATAGCTGAGCAAGTTACAGAGGTAATGAACTCACAAGTTACAAAGGTAATGAACTCACAAGCTATACTCGCCCAAACACTATTCTCAACATACACGACCTTTCCTTAGTCTTAAGAACATAAGAAAGGAGGAACACTGCAGCAGGCCTGTTGGCCCATACTAGGCAAGTCCTTCACAATCCATCCCACTAACAGAGCTACCCAAGAAATAAGCTTTGATAATTCTATTTACTCATGTGCAAGTCCCACTCAAATCCAACCCCTCTCACTCATGAATTTATCCAACCTAAATTTGAAACTACCCAAGTTCCTAGCTTCAATAACCCTACTAGGCAGACTGTTCCACTCATCAACTACCCTATTTCCAAACCAATACTTTCCTATATCCTTTCTAAATCTAAACTTATCTAACTTGAATCCATTATTGCGGGTTCTCTCTTGGAGAGATATCCTCAAGACCTTATTTATATCCCTTTTGTTAATACCCATTTTCCACTTGTATACCTCGATCATGTCTCCCCTCATTCTTCGTCTTACAAGTGAATGTAATTTAAGGGTCTTCAATCTATCTTCATATGGAAAATTTCTAATGCTATGTATTAATTTAGTCATTCTACGCTGAATGTTTTCTAACGAATTTATATCCATTCTGTAATAATAATAATAATAATAATAATAATAATAATAATAATAATAATAATAATAATAATTTATTTAGACATGATACAAAGTTGTACTACATAGTTTAAGGTGTAAATGAGGTGTACATGCCAAAAGCCCCTAATATGCTGAGCATTGTGGGCATTCTTAAAATTAATTGACAGTAGACTACATGGTAAAAAGTTATGGTTGATAATTTACAAAATAAGTATAAATGCGTATTTAAGTTGTGAAATTTGAATATAAGTTGAACATATTAATTTATTAATTTACAATATAAGTATAATTGTGTATTTAAGTTGTGAAATTTGAATATAAGTTGAACATAAAAATTTATTAATTGCAGCAATGCAATTAGTTAAATCAGATCAAAACAAATTAAAACAATTAGTTGTGTTGCAATTACAGTTTATGTGTTCCTAGATAAGTAATGTTAAATATTGTGCACTTAGGTTTGGGTGAGAAGGTGATTTTTTAGCAGTGTCTTGAATTGAGGTACAGGCAGGGTTTCTTTGACAATCACAGGTAATGAATTCCATATTTTCGGGCCTTTAACCCTTTCAGGGTCCAAGGCCATTTTTGGAAGGGGTGCGCCAGTGTCCAAGAATTTAAAAAAAAAAAAATCTTATTTTTTCTTGTGAAATGGTAGAGAATCTTTTTCTGAAGGTAATAAAACAAAAAGTACGAAATTTGATTGAAAATTGACGAAATTATGCTCTCGCGAATTTTGATGTGTCAGCGATATTTACGCATCGGCGATTTTGTCGACTTTGACTCCCATTTTAGCCCAATTACATTATTTCAGTCGACCAAATTCTTAGCTATTTCTCTAGTATTACTTATATTCTATTGATTGAGCACAAGAAATAGCCCATTCAACTGTTTGAACTACAAAATAAAGTTATTGGAAATTGGTAATTTAGCCAATTTAACTCAAAGTTCAAAATATTCCAATTTCAAAATAGGGTGCAGAATAAACAATGCAGGCATTCCTGGCACTAAACTAACATTTCTTCTGTTCATTAGTTACGTTTTGAGTCTTTACAAATGAATTCCATTTTTATTTTTTATTCACATAATGAATTTTTATTCAAACCAAATAATAATAATATTGTAATAATTGTACAAATAATATCACCACATTTGTGAACGTATATTAGACCAACCTGCTGGCGCGTATTAGACGTGTGAGGTCATTTGTTTACTCTTGAACATCGGCAAAAATTTATCATTTCCGCTATTTTGAGCTCAGTTTCAAGCCATGTCCAGTACTAAAACCAATCAAAATCATCTCTGTATCTGAAATATATCTTCCATTCTATCAAATGAGACCAAGAAATCGCAAATACAACTATAAAAAGTATACGAAAAAACACTGCAAAGTCGCTGTTTTACTCGAAAATTACGGTTTCAGTTTTTTTTCTCTCATTATGCACTGTGCTGCAGGATTTGTTTTATGTGGTGCACACTTACCACATAGATGTATTCTCTCATATCTAGGCCCAAATTTACCGCTCAAATCTTATCTGAGTGAGCTGAGCTCATGACGTAGAACTACGGTTTGGACCCTGAGAGGGTTAATGTGCATTAAGTTTTTGCATAGTGTTAGATGGACATGGGGAATATCGAGGAGTGATCTGTGTCATGTGTTATGGTCATGTGTCCTGTTAAGTTTGGTAAGGAGAAGTTTGAGTGGCGGGTTAATATTTGAGTTTAGTGTTCTATGTATGTAATTAGCACAGTAAAAAGTATGAATGTCTTGTATGGTGAGTAAGTTTAGATTTTTGAATATTGGTGGAGTATGTTGTCTGGAGTGTGAATTTGTTATCATTCTAACTGCAGCCTTTTGTTGTGTTATTAATGGTCTGAGATGAGTTTTCGTTGTGGAGACCAGAACTGAGCTGCGTAATCTAGGTGAAGCCTTACTAATGATGTATAAAGCTGTAATATAACCTCTGGACTTCTGTTGCTTACACTTCTTGATATAAATCCCAGTAATCTATTTGCCTTATTACATACGCTTATGCATTGCTCTCTTGGTTTAAGGTTGCTGCTTACCATAACCCCCAAGTCTTTTTTGCAATCTGAATGGCTAAGTTCTACATTATTTAACTTATAAGTGCTAGGGTTATGGACACTCCCTAGCTTCAGAACCTTGCATTTATCCACATTGAACTGCATCTACCACTTTTCTAACCATAAATTAAGTTTGTCTAAATCCTCCTGAAGTTCCATGACATCTACGTTTGAATCAATTATCCTACCTATCTTCGTGTCCTCGGCGAATTTGCTCATATCACTAGTAATTCCCTCGTCAAGGTCATTGATATATATTATAAACAACAATGGGCCTAAGACTGATCCCTGTGGAACGCCACTTGTTACAGATCCCCATTCGGATTTAACCACATTAATGCACACTCTCTGCTTCCTGTTTGTGAGCCATGACTCGATCCATGACAACACTTTTCCCCCAATGCCATGAGCTGCAACTTTCTTTAACAGTCTCTGGTGCAGTACCCTATCAAAAGCCTTACTAAAATCTAAATAAACAATATCAAATTCTTTATCATGATCAACAGCCTCAAAAGCTTTACCGAAGAAAGTTAATAAATTAGTTAGGCAGGAACGGCCCCTCATGAATTCATGCTGAGTATCATTAATCAAATTATTTTTATCCAGATGGCTTCTTATAATATCAGCTATAATGGACTCTAGTAATTTACCTACAATTGAGGTCAGGCTTATTGGGTGGTAATTTGACGGTATTGACTTGTCCCCTGCTTTAAAAATAGGAATTACATTGGCCATCTTCCACATATCAGACACTACACCTGTTTGAAGAGATAAATTAAAAATGTTAGTTAATGGTTCACAGAGTTCTATTTTGCATTCCTTAAGAACCCTTGCAAAAAGCTCTTTAGGACCCGGCGATATATTTTGTTTCAGTCGGTCTACTTGTTTCATAACCATTTCGCTAGTGACTGTGATATTACATAATTTATCTTCTTCAGGGACACTATAAACATTAATTACTGGGATATTATTAGTGTCTTCCTGTGTGAAAACTGAGAAAATAATTATTAAAAATAGAGCACATATCATTCTCCTTGTCAGTAAGATGCCCAGAGTTATTTTTAAGGGGACCTATCTTACCTCTAACTTTTGTTCTATAAACCTGAAAAAAACTTTTGGGGTTAGTTTTTTAATCCCTAGCAACTTTAATTTCATAGTCCTGTTTAGCTTTTCTTATCCCCTTCTTAACGTCCCTCTTAAAAAAAACCATACCACATGTGGGGTTCGAACCCGCGGTCAGAGAGTCTCAAAACTCTAGACCGTCGCGTAAGCCACTAGGCCAGCTAGCTTCAATAAGATTCATCCAACTAGGTATATTTCTACATCATAGGAAGGTTAGCATAGGCACCACTGTGTCCACAAATGCTAACCTTCCTATGGTGTAGAAATATACCTAGTTGGATGAATCTTATTGAAGCTAGCTGGCCTAGTGGCTTACGGGACGGTCTAGAGTTTTGAGACTCTCTGACCGCGGGTTCGAACCCCACCCGTGGTATGGTTTGTTTGCAATCGTGTCATTACGATTTCGTGAGTCCCTCTTAATGTCAGTATATTGATTTATAAGATGACCCTCACCTGTTTTTATGCGCCTATAAATTCCTTTCTTCTGCCCTAAAAGATATTTGAGCCTATTATTCATCCATTTTGGGTCATTTCTACTTGATCTAATTTCTTTGTACGGGATAAATGTTCTTTGGGCAGCCTGTATAGTGTTCAGAAAACTGTCATATTAATAGCTCTCTTCGTTACCCCAGTCCACAGATAATAAGTGTTCTCTAATCCCATTGTAATCTGCTAAGCGAAAATCTGGGACCGTTACTGAGTTATCCCTATTATCATACATCCATTCAACGTTAAAGGTAATTGATTTGTGGTCGCTTGTGCCGAGTTCCTCTGTAATTTCTAAATTAATAACAATGTCATGTCAGTAATATGTATACACTTGTGTAGTGTATTAGAATCATCCTAGCTTTATACAGCTGGACCCTTTACATGTGATGTCAGAGGCCTGCGCATGTGTGTGCTCAGAGGCAGGCGTCGATCTCACTCCAGCCTTAGAACTATACAAGAACAGAAGTGGCACTGGTATCTCTCCTCACAGACTCCATTAATATACCAGTAACCAACCAACAGAGTGTATCCATTGACTACCTTTTATCTCTCGAACCCTTCCCGGTAAATGGTGCCAGCGTAATCTATCGATTACGGTGATTTTAAGAGATAGATTTTACCAAGCCGGCATCTTGTGTGAGTAAGCCTCCAGAGAACGACGCTACCAGCTACCACCACCAAGTCAACATCCGTCAGCCTGTCTACAATATCTTTTGGTCAGCTAAGTGCCTTATCTTATTTGTTAAAACCTACGAGGGGAAGGCCCGGGTTTTGCAAATTAAGTACGGGATAAACCAGTTTGTGAGGGGAGAGTGCCTTGTATCTAAGCCACGACTCCAAGCCACCCATCCAGTTACGTCAGCCTAGGCTTAAGCCAGTGTACTAACCCTGCTGAGCAAACTGTAACAAGATTCCAAGCCAGTCATCCTGTGTGAAAGGTCTAAAGTAACCCAGCAAGCCAATCCAGCCGACTGAGAAGTAAACCAGTAAGCCACGTGAGTCAACGCATTCCTATCGTCCTTGTGCTCCAGTGTATCGCTGTTCTGAGTGATAATACCACCCCTGTGGTATCCTGGGTTGTTCAAAGCCACCCTGGTTTAAATTCACGTGCCTTTTATAAACAGCGTAAGCCAAAGGCACGCGTGACGCTGTGAGTCACCCGCGTGGGACCACGTGAGCCCAGTCACCCACCCACACAAAGTCTCAAGTGTGGATTATTTCACCCTTAACTGGGTCCTGCAAGCAGTTTATTGGCTACGAATCGGGTTGAGAGTCCTGAGTGTGTTCTTCGTAGCTGTTTGTGCCAACGTTCTAAAGCCTAGATTCGTAGTTCTTCATTTATGCACAAATTCTCCAAGTTTCTCCACGAGTGTGAGGAGCAGCCGACAACAATCTCCAATATCATCCACGCTTCAGTCATCGTTAATAGTCACCGTTGACAACGTTCTACAGCCTAGAGACAATTACCATGTTGTTTTATTATTTTTCAGATAATCTAGAGACAATTGCAAGTGTTTGAGACATTTTGCTAATTATCGTGAACTTTGAGTTATCCTGGGATTGTGATTTTATCCTAGACAGTGTTATGTGTTAAATTAAATACTTGCATTAATTTTTTTTTAATTGTACTAGTATCGTCTCTGATTAATTAATGTGTCATATTTTATTTTAGTTGTGTTGTGTTTACCACATATGCAGTAAGTATAGCTTTTTTTGAGCATTGTATGTATTTTAAGTCAGTTATTCCTTGTGTTTTCACTCATATTATTGTTGTGTTCCAATATTTCTGCCTAGTGGTGGGGCGGAGTCGGGCTGAGTGTTTGAGGGGAGAGGACGTGTGTGAGTGAGGTCCTAGGCCTTGTATCCCAGGACTGCCTACTTCACTCGACGGACAACTCATCATGCAACTCATATCGTTGGATCGCAGCTGCATTGTTGCTGGAACTCTTATGTGTGAGCTGTGACTAGTGATCTACCTAGTTAAACGAAAGTGTTGGTTTGAAGTGGCACAAGGCCTATCTTCATGACCCCTC
>WNWK01057189.1:0-10806 GCA_009830355.1 Cherax destructor
GGATTCCTTGACGTTCTGAAGATCTTTACATTCAAGGATGGGAACAACCCTTACCCTTAGATCAAACCTCATTACCTCCCATTTACCAGGCGCTTTATAACCCTTTAGGGTTTTGTGCTCCCAGCACACATCTTTTCGAATAATGTTTATGTAAAGAACGTTCTTCCTCTTCTTTCTCTTCTTTTCTCTTTCTTCTCTTTTTTCCTTTTTCTTCTTCTTTCTTCTTATCATAAAGAATTATAGGTTCGATCCTCCGTCTGCTACGTAGCATATTCGCTAGTGCCCCAGCAACAGACATTTAAACCATTCTTTTCCCAAAACTGTTCTCCTGTGCATTGAGCCATTATGCCATAACACGAAGTTTTAGGTGTTATTGTCCAGGTGAAGATCAGTAAATGAGTGTGTTGCATGACAGGTCAGCCCTGGACTACTTAATTAAACTTGAATTCGCACCCGGGTGTTATTCTGCAAACTCAAACACACTCACATGTGCCTGAATGCACGCACGCTTACACACACACACACACGGGACAGAACGCAGGAAGAAAGGGAGGCTCGGAAGGAGCAGATAAGAAGGCGAAGAGAGGAGAGAGAGGAGACAGCAAGCCCAAACAGGACAAACACACACACTGGAAGTACCCACGGTGGGCCTAAAATCACAAAACCCCCACGCCAACCATACACTCTAACATCATACACACTCATCAGTCCCACTGCCCCCACCCCACCAACCCATACCCCAACCATACAATCCCCCCATCTATGCTGCAACCCCCTATGGGCACCCCACCCACACCCCCCTCAACTCACCAAGATCTCCCCAGGGACACAGTATTGGAAACAAGGTTGAAGGTTTGGTACACAAACGCGGATGGAATTACGAACAAGTATGAAGAGTGGAATGAAAGAATAGGTGAAGTGTCCCCAGACATCATAGCTGTCACAGAAACCAAACTAAAGGAGACAGTATCAGATGCAATCTTCCCACAGGGATATCAGATCCTGAGGAAAGATAGAAGGAGCCGGGGGGGAGGAGGGGTCGCACTGCTTGTAAGGAACCGTTGGAAATTTGAGGAAATGGAAGGAATGGAGGTGTGTAGAGAAAGGGACTACATAGTAGGTATCATCCAGTCTGGGGAACACAAGATAATCATTGCAGTGATGTATAACCCACCACAGAACTGCAGGAGGCCAGGTGAGGAATATGATGAGAACAACAGAGCGATGGTGGACACTCTGGCGGAGGTGGCAAGAAAAGCGCACATGAGCAGAGCGAAGCTACTGGTCATGGGCGATTTCAACCACAGGGAGATCGACTGGGAGAACCAAGAACCACGTGGGGGTCCAGAATGGATGCGGTACTGGAAAACCTGATGCACCAACATGTCAGGGACACGACCAGAGTGAGAGGAGAAGATGAACCAGCAAGACTGGACCTTGTATTCACCCTGAACAGCTCAGATATTGAAGACATAACACACGAGAGCCCCCTGGGAGCCAGTGACCATATGGTGCTGAGCTTTGAGTACATTGTAGAGCTACAGGTAGAGAGGGAAAACGGTACCGAAAGAGACAAACCAGATTTTAAAAGAGGAAACTACACAGGCATGAGGAATTTCCTGCAGGAGGTTCAGTGGGAAAGGGAAATGGATGGACAGACAATAAATGAAATGATGGAATACGTAGGGTCAAAGTGCAAGGAGGCAGAGGAACGGTTTATACCCAGAGGAAAAAGATTAAACGGGAAGGCCAGAAAGAGCCCCTGGTTTACCCAAAGGTGCAGGGAGGCAAAGACTCAGAGTGTCAGAGAATGGAAAAGGTACAGAAGGCAAAGAACCCAAGTAAACAAAGAGAGTAGTAGAAGAGCTAGAAACGAGTATGCACAGGTACGGAGGGAGGCCCAGAAACAGTACGAAAACGACATAGCATCGAAAGTTAAGTCCGACCCGAAGCTCATGTACAGTCACATCAGAAGGAAGACAACAGTTAAAGACCAGGTGATAAGGCTGAGGAGAGAAGATGGGGAACTCACAAGCAATGATCAAGAGGTATGTGAGGAGCTCGACTTGAGGTTTAAGGAAGTATTCACAGTGGAGGAAGGAAGGCAGCTGGGTAGACAGGATGGGGTGCGTCACCAACAAGGGATGTATCAAGTGCTAGAGGGCATACACACAACTGAGGAGGAGGTGAAGCAGTTACTCAGTGACCTTGATACCTCAAAGGCGATGGGTCCAGACAATATCTCCCCGTGGATTCTTCGGGAAGGAGCTGAGGTACTGAGTGTGCCACTTACCATAATATTCAACACATCCCTTGAAAATGGGCAGATACCTGAGGTATGGAAGAAGGCCAATGTAGTCCCCATCTTTAAAAAGGAGACAGAAAAAGGCACTAAACTATAGACCGGTGTCACTTACATGTATAGTGTGCAAAGTCCTGGAGAAAATCATCAGGAAAAGAATGGTGGAGCACCTCGAACTGAACAGGATAATAAACACCAGAGAGCACGGATTCCAGGAAGGCAAATCCTGTGTAACAAATCTCCTAGAGTTCTATGATAAAGTAACAGAGGTAAGGCAAGAGAGAGAAGGGTGGGTTGATTGCATTTTCCTGGACTGCAGGAAGGCCTTCGACACAGTTCCTCACATGAGATTAGTAAAGAAGTTGGAAGAACAAGCATGTATAACAGGAAGGGCACTGGAATGGATCAGGGAATACCTCACAGGGAGGCAGCAACGGGTCATGGTGCGTGATGAGGTATCACAGTGGGCGCCTGTGACGAGCGGCGTACCGCAGGGGTCAGTCCTAGGACCAGTGTTATTCTTGGTATATGTAAACGACATGACGGATGGGATAGACTCAGAAGTGTCTCTGTTCGCAGATGATGTGAAATTAATGAGGAGAATCACATCGGAAGAGGACCAAGCAGAACTTCAAACATACCTGGACAAGCTTGACATCTGGTCTAGCAACTGGCTTCTTGAATTCAATCCCACCAAATGCAAAGTCATGAAGATCGGAGAAGGACAAAGAAGACCGCTGACAGAGTACAGGCTAGGTGGACAAGGGCTACAAACCTCGGCAAAGGAGAAAGACCTTGGGGTGAGTATAACGCCAAGTACGTCTCCGGAGGCACACATCAACCAGATAACTGCGGCAGCATATGGGCGACTGGCAAACCTAAGATTAGCGTTCCGTTACCTAAAAAAGGAATCGTTCAAGACACTGTACACCGTGTACGTCAGGCCCATACTAGAATATGCAGCACCAGTCTGGAACCCACACCTGGTCAAGCACGTAAAGAAACTAGAGAAAGTGCAAAGGTTTGTGACAAAACTAGTTCCACAACTCAGGGGTCTGTCCTATGAAGAAAGGTTGAGGGAAATAGGACTAACAACACTATAGGAAAGAAGGGTCAGAGGAGACATGATAACGACATACAAAATACTGCGGGGAATCGACAAGGTAGACAGGGACAGGATGTTCCAGAGAGGGAACACAGAAACAAGGGGACACAACTGGAAGCTGAAGACTCAGATGAGTCAAAGGGATGTTAGGAAGCATTTCTTCAGCCACAGAGTAGTCAGGAAGTGGAATAGTCTAGAGAAAGATATAGTGGAGGCAGGAACCATACATAGTTTTAGGACGAGGTATGATAAAGCTCATGGAGCAGGGAGAGCAGAGACCTAGTAGTGGACAGCGAAGAGGCGGGGCAAGGAGCTGAGTCTCGACCCCTGCAACCACAATTAGGTGAGTACAATTAGGTGAGTACACACACACACACACCAGTCAGCTCGAAACCGGATCCTATAGGAGAAAGCGCATCTAAGGGACAAACCAGAGTACCGAAGAGTGTACCTCGACTGAGACAGAACACAAGAAGAAAGGAAGATTCTGAAAGAGAGGGTGCAACAACGCAAGGAGGAATGGGAGGCAAGGACGGAGGGAAGCAGGAGAACCCAGACCAAGGTAGAAGAGCAAACACAACCTCCTACAGAACCACCGACAGAAGGAATCCAACCAAGGCACCCCTAATGCAACCAAACAACCTAAACCAAAACCATCCCCCTCACCACAAACCCCACCCCCACAGTAACCCACACACTGTACCCTCTACCCCCATCCCCTCACCACAAATCCCACCCCCACTGTAACTCCCCATAGGCCCTCTGCCCCCACCCCGACACCACAAATCATACCCCACAGCAACCCCCTATAGGCCCCTGCCAGGGCACCTGCTCCCCCAAACCCACCATTCTCCCAGGACCACAGTTTTAGAAAAGAAGTTGAAGCTTTGGTACACGAACGCGGATGGAATAACAAATAAATGTGAGGAGTGAAATGAAAGAATCAAGGAAATGTCCCAAGACATCATAACAGTCACAGAAACAAAACTCACTGGGACAATAACAGACGCAATCTTCCCACACAGATATCAGATCCTGAGGAAGGATAGGAGCAGAGGGGGAGGAGGGGTTGTACTGCTCATTAAAAACCGATGGGGATATCAGGAAATGGAAGGAATGGACGAGATGGGAGAAAGGGATTACATAGTAGGTACAATTCAGTCTGGGGAACACAAAGTTGTCATTGCAGTGATGTATAACCCGCCACAGAACTGCAGGAGGCCAAGAGAGGAATATGATGAGAGCAACAGAACAATGGGGGACACTAGCTGAGGTGGCCAGAAGAGCTCACTCGAGTAGAGCAAAGTTACTGGTTATGGACGATTTCAACCACAGGGAGATTGATTGGGAAAACCTGTAGCCACATTGGGGTACTGAAACATGGAGAGCCAAGATGATGGATGAGGTACTGGAAAACCTCATGTACCAACACTTTAGGGACACTACCAGAGAGAGAGAGGAGAGGATGAACCAGCAAGACTGGACCTTGTGTTCACCCTGAGTAGCTCAGACATTGAGGACATCACATATGAAAAGCCCCTTAGAGCTAGTGATCACGTGGTTCTGAGCTTTGAATACACTGTAGAGCTACAACTGGAGACTGTAACAGGAGTAGAAAGGAAAAAGCCAAACTATAAAAGGGGGGACTACACAAATATGAGAAACTTCCTGCAGGATGTTCAGTGGAAAAGAGAGTTGGTAGGAAAGTCAGTAAACGAAATGATGGACTACTTAACAAGAAAATGAAAGGAGGCAGAGGAAAGATTTGTTCCCAAGGGTAACAGAAATAATGGAAAGACCAGAATGAGCCCTTGGTTTACCCGAAGGTGTAGGGAGGCAAAAACTACGTGCACTAGAGAATGGAAAAAGTACAGAAGGCAAAGGACCCAGGAAAGTAAAGATATTAGTCGAAAAGGCAGAAACGAGTATGCACAGATAAAGAGGGAGGCCCAGTGACAGTATGAAAACAACATAGTATCGAAAGTCAAGTCTGACCCGAAACTGCTATATAGCCACATCAGGAGGAAGACAACAGTCAAGGAGCAGGTAATCAGGCTGAGGAAAGAAGGTAGGGAGCTCACACGAAACGACAAAGAAGTATGTGAGGAAATAAATGGTATAAAATACCGACACAATGGAAAGATAAACACATAAGCAGTATAATATGATCCTTTATTGACATAATAATAATAATAATAATAATAATAATAATAATAATATTAATTATATTAATATTAATAATAAAAATGTTAATAATTATAATTTTAATATAATAATAATAATAATAATAATAATAATAATAATAATAATAATAATAATAATAATAATAATAATAATAATAATAATAATAATAATAATAATAATAGTGATAACAGCAGGAGGAGAAGTAGCAGCAGTAGCAGCAGCACCACCACCACCACCATCACCACAACCACAACCACAACCACCAACACCACAACCAGTAGGAGCAGTAATCAAGCACCAGCAGAAGCAGAAAAAAACACATCAACAGCAGCAGGAACAATAACAGCGCCACCAGCAGTACCAGTACGTTATATTATTGCAGTTTTTTTCACGATTCAACGCATTTTCAAGGATTTTCTGAAAAACTGTTTTTTTTAGATAAAATTTACCTATGAGTAAGACTCCTCAAAAAAAAT
Organism: Cherax destructor; assembly: GCA_009830355.1. Classification (NCBI taxonomy): domain Eukaryota; kingdom Metazoa; phylum Arthropoda; class Malacostraca; order Decapoda; family Parastacidae; genus Cherax; species Cherax destructor. Next base: position 6,068 of record WNWK01057189.1, read on the forward strand.
CATAAAATTTCACTTACTTTTCCCATAAATTTCAATTGCAGTATAAATTTTATTTAGAAGTTTGATAATCTAAGTATTTTAGCTAAAAATAAGTTTTGTCAGAAAAGCAATCAAACACTTCTAAAATGTCGAAATATACAATATTTATGCTTCCTGTATTTTTTGAAAAATAATATGAAATATTCTATAATAATATTGATTTTTATAGATTTTGAAAGGAATTTTTTTTAAAAATATGTAAATAATTTATAAATATGCAAAAATGCTATAAAACATTATTTTATTGCATTTTTTGACGATTCAAGGCATTTTCAAGGATTGTCTGAAAAAACTAACTTTTCCCATAAATTTCAATTGCAGTAGAAATTCTATTTAAAAGTTTGATAATCTAAGTATTTTATCTAAAAAATGTGTTTTGTCAGAAAAGCACTCAAACAGTTCTAAAAAGTCGAAATATGCATTATTTCTGTTTCCTGTATTTTTTGAAAAATAATATGAAATATTCTATAACAATATTGATTTTTATAGATTTTTAATGGAATTTTTAAAAATATATAAATAATTTATAAATAATAAAAAATGCTATAAAACGTTATTTTATTGCATTTTTTGATGATTCAAAGTATTTTCAAAGATTTTGTGAAAAACGTTTTTTTTTTAGATGATATATACCTTTGAGTAAGCTTCATGAAAAAAATAATAAAATTTCGCTTAATTTTTCCCATAAATTTCAATTGCAGTAGAAATTCTATTTAAAAGTTTCGTAATCTAAGTATTTAAGCTAAAAAATGAGTTTTGTCTGAAAAGCACTCAAACCATTCTAAAACGTAGAAATATAAAATAAAATACCATTTTAGCATATTTTCCTAAACTTTTTAATGTTTCATGTATTTTTTGAAAAGAATATTAAATATTATATAAAAATATTGATTTTTATAGATTTTTAAACGGATTTTCAAAAAATATGTAAATAATTTATAAATATGCAAAAATGCTAAAAAAACATTATTTTATTGCAGTTTTTTGACGATTCAAGACATTTTCAAGGATTTTCTGAAAGATTGTTTTTTTAGATAAAATTTGCCTATGAGTAAGCCTCCTCAAAAAAAAAAATCCTAAAATTTTGCTTACTTTTCGCATAAATTTCAATTGCAGTAGAAATTTTATTTAGAAGTTTGATAATCTAAGTATTATATCAAAAAAATGAGTTTTGTCAGAAAAGCACTCAAACCGCTCTAAAACGTCGAAATATGCAATATTTCTGTTTCATGTATTTTTTGAAAAATAATATGAAATATTCTATAATAAAATTGATTTTTATAGATTTTTAATGGGATTTTTTAAAAATATGTAAATAATTTATAAATATTCAAAAATGCTATAAAACGTTATTTTATTGCATTTTTTGATGATTCAAGGTATTTTCAAGGATTTTCTGAAAAACTTTTTTTTTTTAGATGATATATACCTTTGAGTAAGCTTCAAAAAAAAAAAAAAATTCGCTTAATTTTTTTATAAATTTCAATTGCAGTAGAAATTCTATTTAAAAGTTTCGTAATCTAAGTATTTAAGCTAAAAAATGGGTTTTGTCTGAAAAGCACTCAAACCATTCTAAAACGTAGAAATATAAAAGAAAATACCATTTTAGCATATTTTACTAAACTTTTTAATGTTTCATGTATTTTTTGAAAAGAATATTAAATATTGTATAATAATATTGATTTTTATAGATTTTTAAAGGGATTTTCAAAAAATATGTAAATAATTAATAAATATGCAAAAATGCTATAAAACATTATTTTATTGCATTTTTTGACGATTCAAGGAATTTTCAATGATTTTCTGAAAAACTATTTTTTTAGATAAAATATACCTATGAGTAAGCTTCCTTAAAAAAAAAAAAAATTTCTCTTACTTTTCCAATAAATTTCAATTGCAGTACAAATTATATTTAAAAGTTTGATAATCAAAGTATTGTAGCTAAAAAATAAGTTTTGTCAGAAAAGCACTCAAACCGCTCTAAAACGTAGAAATATGCAATAAAATACCATTTTAGCACATTTTTCTAAACTTTTTAATGTTTCATGTATTTTTTGAAAAGAATATGAAATATTGTATAATAATATTGATTTTTATAGATTTTTAAAGAGATTTTAAAAAAATATGTAAATAATTTATAAATATTCAAAAATGCTATAAAAGATTATTTTATTGCATTTTTTGACTATCCAAGGCATTTTCAAGGATTAACTGAAAAACTATTTTTTTAGATAAAATATACCTATGTGTAAGCCTACTCAAAAAAAATCATAAAATTTGGCTTACTTTTCCCATAAAATTTCAATTGTAGTAGAAATTATATTTATAAGTTTGATAATCTAAGAATTTTAGCTAAAAAATGAGTTTTGTCAGAAAACCACTCAAACCGCTCTAAAACGTCGAAATATGCAATAAAATACCATTTTAGCACATTTTTCTGAGATTTTAATGTTTCATGTATTTTTGAAAATATATGAAATATTTATAATAATATTGATTTTTAGATTTAAGATTTTTAAAATATGTAAATAATTTATAAATATTAAAAAATGCTATAAACATTATTTTATTGCATTTTTTAACGATTCAAGGCATTTCAATGTATTTTCTGAAAAACAATATTTTTTAGATAAAATATACCTATGACTAAGCCTCCTCAAAAAAAAAAATCATAAAATTTCGCTTATTTTTCCCATAAATTTCAATTGCAGAAGATATTCTATTTAAAAGTTTGATAATATATGTATTTTAGCTAAAAAATGAGTTTTGTCAGAAAAGCACTCAAACCGCTCTAAAACTTCGAAATATGCAATAAAATACCATTTTAGCACATTTTTTAAGTTTTTAATTTTTCATGTATTTTTTGAAAAATAATATGAAATATTGTATAATAATATTGATTTTTATAGATTTTTAAAGGGATTTTTAAAAAAAGATATGTAAATAATTTCTAAATATGCAAAAATGCTATAAAACATTATTTTATTGCATTTTTTGACGATTCAAGGAATTTACAAGGATTTTCTAATAAAAAATTTTTTTTAGATAAAATATACCTGAGAAAGCTTCCTAAAAAAAAAAAATTCGCTTACTTTTCCCATAAAATTCAATTGCAGTAGAAATTCTATTTAAAAGTTTGATAATCTAAGTATTTTAGCTAAAACCGATCTAAAACGTCGAAATATGCAATAAAATACTATTTTAGAACATTTTTCTGAGATTTTAATGTTTCATGTATTTTTTTAAAAATAATATGAAATATTCTATAATAAAATTGATTTTTAGAGATTTTTAAAGGGATTTTTTAAAAATATGTAAATAATTTAAAATATTTAAAATGCTATAAAACGTTATTTTATTGCATTTTTTGACGATTCAAGGCATTTTCAAGGATTTTCTGAAAAACTATTTTTTTAGATAAAATATACCTATGAGTAAGCCTTCTCAAAAAAAATCATAAAATTTCGCTTACTTTTCCCATAAATTTCAATTGCAGTAGAAATTCTTTTAAAAGTTTGATAATTAAGAATTTTAGCTAAAATGAGTTTTGTCAGAAAAGACTCAAACCGCTCTAAAACGTCGAAATATGCAATAAAATACCATTTTAGCATTTTTCTAAATTTTAATGTTTCATGTATTTTTTGAAAAATAATATGAAATATTTATAATAATATTGATTTTTATAGTTTTAGATTCAGTGAGAAACGCCTTCCCTGACAAAATATTGATGGAAAAATTAATAAATAATAGTAAACCGAAGGATATTTATAATAAGATTTTTTCTGGATTTTTAATAAAAATTAAATAGAAATAAAAAGAAATATATCCGTTGTGGTTCAGGTCTGTTGGTGAGACAGGAGGTAATAACCGGAGAGGGAGAAAGATGATGTTGTCTCCGAGTAGGTGGTATGTCTCCGAGTAGATGGTGAATCTCCTAGGACCACTAGGTTGAAATACACACTGTAGGTATCCAAAGGTAGATGAGATCTTCAGCAACACCCTCTAACGTCACACAAGTTAGAAACTAGAGAGGAGTTGTTGTGGAATTCCCGTTAAGTCCAGGGAAAATCTTGCTCGTAAGTCATGCGTCTGTCCTGGAGAACCAGTCCAGCGGCAGAGCTGATAATAAAGAAAATATTCTGGTTACCATAAGTCTTAAAACATTTAAGATAGAAAAGGTGTTTCAAGATGACAAGTCACTACTGGTAACCAAAGAAAACATAATAATCAAACAAAGAAATACTCCTGGTAGTTGCCTTACCTGATTCGGAGAAGAGTGAAGGTGAAGTGACTTTCCACTCCCAACCGACACCAGGTAAGAGTCATACTACCAGGAGTAGAAAGTAAAACCCTCAACAGACAACCGGGAACAAGAGTTTAGCCCCAGCCCGCTAGATGGTAGTGCTGGCTATAGCTAGTTAATAATGTTCCCGGCTGACTGAACAACCGTTACCTTATTTACAACCACTTTTCCTCACAATACCCCCTTACAAAACTTATGGTCGGAGGCAATAAGTTAACACCATGAGGAAAAGTATTAGGTATATGACTCGGCTCCGCCAATCTGCAAAGTGGGTACGAGAGCACGAGATACCAGGCTTTAGATTATATGATGAAATTGTGGCATAACATTCCTTCTCCACTGAGGAGTATATGTCCATCAAATATTTCAGTGGCTTGCTTGGAAATTTTGGGACTTT
>WNWK01057190.1:0-10806 GCA_009830355.1 Cherax destructor
TCTCACACCCAAGCCCAGACATACTAGCCAACACTGTAAATACTGAATTGCAGAAAATATCTACCTGGATGATGACCAACAAACTTACTCTCAATATTGATAAAACCTATTTTATCCAGTTTGGGAACAGAGCTACAAACGCACCACTTAACATAATGATAAACGGGTCCCCTATCACAAAACTCACAGAGGGAAAATTCTTAGGAATCCATCTTGACAGTGGACTCAAATTTCAGACACATATACAACAAATTTCCAAGAAAGTCTCAAAGACCGTGGGAATACTATCCAAGATACAGTACTATGTTCCACAACCAGCTCTCCTTACCCTATATCACTCACTCATTTACCCCTACCTCACCTATGGAATCTGCGCATGGGGCTCTACATCAATAACTCATCTCAGACCATTAATAACACAACAAAAGGCAGCAGTTAGAATGATAACAAATTCACATTCCAGACAACATACTCCACCAATATTCAAAAACCTAAACTTACTCACCATACAAGACATCCATACTTTTTACTGTGCCTATTACATACATAGAACACTCTATGCAAATATTAACCCACCACTCAAACTTCTCCTTACTAATTTTAACAGGACACATGACCATAACACTAGACACAGATCACTCCTCGATGTTCCCCGTGTCCATCTAACACTATGTAAAAACTCAATGCATATAAAAGGCACGAAAATTTGGAATTCATTACCTGTCATTGCCAAAGAAACCCTGCCTGTACCCCAATTCAAAACGATGCTAAAAAAACACCTTCTCACCCAAACCTAAATGCTCAATATCAAACATTCCCAACAAAGTAGAATAATCACTTAAGTGTAAAAAACTTACTAATCACTTAAATGTAAAAACCTGTTATGAATAATACATACTAAGCTAACTGTTTCCATAACATTTACATTATAATGACCACGTAAACTGTAACTGCAATGCAACTAATTGTTCTAAATGCTATCTCACTCAATTAGTTGCATTGCTACAATTAATTGATATGTCCAACTTATATTCAAACTTTATAACTTAGATACACAATTATACTTATTTTATAAATTATCAACCATAACTTTTTACCATGTAGTCTACAATTAAGTAGACCTAAGAATGCCCGCAATGCACAGCATATTAGGGGCTTTTGGCATGTACATCTCATTAATAACTATGTATCTTGTCTACCCAACCATGTATCACTGTACCATGTCTCAATAATGTATTATTTTTTTATTATTATTATTATATTATTATTATTATTATTATTATTATTATTATTATTATTATTATTATTATTATTATTAATTCTAAAAGGGAGTGGGACTTCTTTGATGCTGGTGTAGAGTATTTGATCCATGAAATCAGAGTCATCCTCCTCCTCCTTGGATCAAATTGATTGCCTCCCTGGTTGATCATGTTCTGATTCACCGCGAGGCCTGGTCATAGACCGGGTCGCCGGGGAGTTGACCCTCGGAACAGCCTCCAAATATGCAGGTATACTCCCTGTGAGAAGCGTTGTATGGTCCCTACAGGTCTAGCCCTGAGGAATGAAAGGTACTTAATCAAGTTTGACGATAGAGGGCATGATATCAACAAGTTCTATCACCTCACGTGTTGGAAGTGCTTCTCACAGCCCAGTTACATATCTAGCCACAAGTTTATCCGGAATGCTAGGAACCATAAGCACTGATAATAAATTAGACACATGCAAAAACTAGGTATCTTTACTATGCAAATGTTTTGCCAGCAAGTGGCTGTGTCAATACATTACAGAAGACTGGAAGGGGTAGAATGTGGTCAGTGGTAGGCGTGGTCAGTGGTTTTCAGTCCCGAATTCTAAGAAGAATTTCAGAGTATCACCCATGCCTTCACACGCTTCTACTTTATTCAAGATTGCAAACGCAGAGCTATGAAAATACTTAAATCTACCAACAATACCACCACCTAGAAACCCAGATTTTTAACTCTACCTAGAGAAATAGTCAACAACACCAAACACCCTTGCAAGAAGCAACAACTGCAAAGCTACCTTGGCCAAGTCTTCCATCAGAGACTTCACCAGGAGGATGCATTTGACAACCCAAACAGTGTAGAAGGAAATATACCATATACAATATACCCCCATATAACTCTGTGCAGGAGAACCAGGTAAGGAGTTTTTCTACACTGGTCATGAACACAAATGAATGCAATTGAGGCGACAACAAAAATGTTTGTCTTGCATAGAACTTTGTATTTGTCTACATAAAAACTGCATCAGCCACTTCACCGACCACTGCATCAGTCTATTCAGATTTGCAGAGCTCTAGTGTCCTCGTAAGAATTAATTCGACGGCCTATTTTGGTGTCGTCGATAAACTTGCTATGTCGCTATTTATTTCCTCATATATGTCGTTTATGCAAATTGTGAATAACAAAGGGTCCAACACTGATCCCTGTGGAACACTGGTTGTGACGCGGTGTTCCACAGGAATCTGATTTCTCCACGTTTATGCAAACTCTGTTACCTGTCAACCACGCCTCTATCCAGGAAAAAAATTCTCCTATTCCAAGAGCTTCTACTTTCTTCAATAACCTCTGATGTGGAACTTTATTAAAAGTCTTACTGAAGTCCATATAGACAATATTATATTCATTACCATGATTTACCTCCTCAAATACCCTAGTTAAAAAAATAGTAAATTCGTAAGGCAGAAACACCCCTTTGTAAAACCGTGCTGAGATTTATTAATCAATTTAAGACTTTCAAGATGGCTTCGAATAGCCTCGCAATTATTGATTCCATCAATATTCCTACAATGGAGGTAGGCATATTGGTCTATAGTTCGAACCTAAGGACCTGTCTCCTGCTTAGTAAACAGGTATCACATTTACCATTTTCCACTTATCTATAAATTAGACACATATGCAACATTTGGGTATCTTTATTGAGGAAACGTTTCGCCACACAATGGCTTCATCAGTCCAATACAAAGTAGAAAGATGTAAGGAGAGTAGGAGTTTTGAGGTAATCAGTCCCTCGGCCTGGAGTCGATGTGTTCAGTCCATCAATCTTGTAGAAAGTACAGCATATGTCCGTAGAGGTGGCTTATATACTGTAGTCAGGTAAGGTGAAGCAGCAGGAGGCGGGGTCATAGTGGTACCATCCACTAGTCGAAGTAGGTCTTCGTCCAAAGGTTGGACAAGTGTTGAAGAATTCGTTTTGTCCACTTATCTGGCACTATGCTAGTTTGTAATGATATGTTGAAAAGACTAGACAAAGGTTTGCTAAGTTCCTCCTAACATTCCTTTAAAACCCTCGAGAACAGTTCATCAGGGCCCGAGGTTATGTTAAGTTTTAATTTATCTATGTGTCTGAGAACCATGTCACTAGTGACTTTGATCGTGCATAACTTATTTTCGTCCTGTTCTTCATAATTTAGCTTTTATGTTCATTCTGCTACTGCAAGTTGTCTAACCACGAGAAGAACAGTTGCTGAACAGAGATTATCATTCAGACCAACCCTCAAGTTACTTACTCACTTACTTACTAAGTTAAAATAGTAATAAAGTTTGTTATGGAGTGTATAAGACAGTTGGTGTTGGGTGTAGCAGAGACTAACTTGCGTAACATTTCTCTTTATTCTGGGAACTTTTCACCCGCCAATGGCTTCCTCAGACTCCTGGAGTCGACTCAAAGCTGAGGGACTGATTACCTCAAACTTCTCTTCTTCCAGTTTTTATTCATTGGACTGAAGAAGTCACTGGCTGGGTAAACGTTACCCTAATAAAGTTAGTTAGTTAGTTTGATATCTTTATTATGCACCCCATACCCATCCTGTGGGCGGTAGTCAAAAGATTACAGAGGTACATAATGGGTCCAGGGACTGGACCTCAAAGTTTGATAGCTGAGCAAGTTACAAAGGTAATGAACTCAGATGGTCACAATCATGACAAGTTACAAAGGTATTTGCAGATTACAGAAGTATATATAGGGTCCAGAGACTGGGCCCCAAAGTTTTGATAGCTGAACAAGGTACAATGGTAATGAATTCACTAGTTACAAGGTAATGAATCATGTAAGAAAATTTACTTACGTCTGTACATGGTTGCACTCATGAACAAATTATAAAGCAGAGCAATCTATTAGTCTACACCCAGCCACAACTGTAATGAGTTATTGGTGCAAATTTTAATTGTTGGGTCACACACACACACATATACATATACACATACATATACGCACACACACATACACACACATACATGTATATACATACACACATATATACATACACACACACACACACACACACACACACACACACACACACACACACACACACATACACACACACACACATTTCTTCAGCCACAGAGTAGTCAGGAAGTGGAATGGACTAGAGAAAGATATAGTGGAGGCAGGAACCATACATAGTTTTAAGACAAGGTATGATAAAGCTCATGGAGCAGGGAGAGCAGAGACCCAGTAGCAGACAGCGAAGAGGCGGGGCCAGGAGCTGAGTCTCGACCCCTGCAACCACAATTAGGTGTGTACACACACACACACACACACACACACACACACACACACACACACACACCACGTGTCAATGCTTTATTTACAGGGAGCAAAGTCAGGGTATTTTTCCAGAATGGTCTGTAATATACCACTGTGGATAAAATACTTTGACATATCTTGAACATTTCTGAGTGAGTAGTCTCTGAATTCATTAATTTTATCGCACTCCAGTACATAATGACGCAGGGTGTGACAATAATCCAACTGGCAAAGTTTACATTTTGTTTGGTCTACATCTGGTGGTGGTGATTTAACCTGCCAAAGATACTTGTAACCCAGCCGGAGGCGGGCGGTAGTGACATCCAAGAGTCTGCTTATTTTGTTGGATGCACCATAGACATGTGGCTCCTCCTGCATGATAGAATGATGATAGATGGACTGACTGGTGTCAATCTCTTTGAGTCTTAAGTCAATAAAATTCAGTTGAAGTTCTTTTCGTATTATTGTTCTCAAACTGCTAACTGACAAGCCAAGATTGTAATCTATCCCCTCTTTGAAAGCATAAAACGTAGCCAATTTATCAGTTCTATCATGCATCTGAAGACCAATGTGAGATGGAATCCACAGCATGTGTACTCTGACTCTACTATCCAGAATCCTACCATACCTGTGCCTGGCGTCTGACACGAGCATGCTACAAGTTATACTTGATGAGTTGAGAGCATTTATGGATGACAGAGAATCAGTTACAATTAGAGAGTTAACCTTAGATACATGGACGCATTTGAGTGCAAGGAGTATGGCAAACAGTTCTGTCTGAAGGGTAGAGGCCCAGTTATTGATGCGTGCTCCAATTTCTTTAAGAGAGCCATCACTCTGTATGACAACAGCAGCACTACCAGCTGCACCAGTGTATGACAACAGCAGCACTACCAGCTGCACCAGTGGATTGGTGAACAGAACCATCAACGTAAATAATTTGTGAGAGAGTGTGCTGTTTGGCTAAATTATCAATACAGCTTAAGGCATCATGTTTGGCTTCAAGGCGAAGCTTTGGTTGTGATTTAAGAAGTAGTTTGGGGGGAAATGGAGGGATGGTAGTTTGGAATGGGGTAATATTCCATGGAGCGGAGAAGTGCCGCTGTTGCCTTACTTGCCACAGATCATGTATCTGATTCATGCAGAGGTCGGCTCCAGTTTTTTCGATCCATCTGGAGGGATGTTCACCAGTGCTGAGGAAAGTTTGGAGGGCTTCCGTGTATGGGTTTGAATGGGCTTGCCTGAGCATATTAACCCCAATTAGGATATTTCTTTCAGTAACACGATCTCTGATGCTTGGAATATCAAGTTCTTTCTGCATATTTAAAATTTTGGCAGTACGAGGGCATCCTGGTCACTGTCGTGAACACTATGTGCTTAATTGTGCACTTATTGAGGAATATAGAGATAGACAATATAATAACCTATGTGACATGTCAAGATATCTTATTCATGAAATAAGATACCTGCTTGTAACAGATAATTGAAATGTAGATATGAACCCAAATGTACAATTGTTAACCCCTTTGGGGCCTAGTGCCTAGGCCTTTTGTGTATCCATATGCTCTTGCGCTACCGTCCACAGGATGGATATGGGGTGCACAATAAACTAGCCACTTCGGTGGCAAAATCTCTAATCTCCTAAAATGATCCTCATTGCTTCGTTTTGCAGTTTTTCCAGCCCTCCAAGCTTCCAGTCAGACACAAGAGCAAGTAGTGTGGCAGCATAATCAACTAATGATCTAATATAAGCAAGATACATCATTTTTACAATTTTAACATTAGCACCATACCTGGGGTGAAACCCTACCACAACTCTAAGTGCTCTCAGTCTTTCTTTGTATTGACGACAAAGTCTCGTTACAACAGGTCCAAGTAGTGGGACCTCAAGGCCTAGATACCTGTATCTGTTTACATATTCTAGAAGAGACCCATCATGCAACTGGATCTGGCGAACTGTGCCTCTCTGTCGAGGAGGACGCCTATTGAGTATCTTTGTTTTATCAGTAGAGATTATCAACCCCAGGTCCTGACACGAGGCTAGTACATGGTTAAGGATGTTTTGGGTGTTGGAGAATCCGGTGGTGTGAATCCTTATATCATCAGCAAAACTGATCATATAATGATGGGGCTGGCTAGGCATAGCATTAAGTAAGGCATTAATTAGAATATTGAATAGAGTGGGACTGAGCACACCTCCCTGTTGGGTTCCTAATTCAAAGTCTTTAGTTATACTTCTATGTCCCTGGAACAACACAGAAGACTTTCTGTTGGACAGGTAGCCTTTAATCCAGCGGAGAAGCCATCCTCCAACATCCATTCTGGCAGTTCACTAATGATTACATGTCTGTTGGCAACATCAAAAGCAGATTTAAGGTCAAGGAAGGTAGTGTATGAGCTGTCAGTGTGCAGAGTGAGAAAGGTGGCTATGCAATGGTGCACAATCCTTCCATGCATGAATCCATGCAACCGGGGACAAAAATGTTTGATTCTGTACATGAGACGATTAAGAATCATCCTCTCAAATGTTTTACATAAGCAGCTAGTAAGAGATATTGGGCGAAATGAATTTTGTTGATTGGGCTTAGGAATGGGAATGATGAGGCTGTTGGTCCAAGATTTAGGGGAGCTCCCCAGTTACATAGCTCATGTTGTATAATTCGAGTAAAGTTGCCTGGTACTCGACACACAATCTTAGTATATTGTAGTAATACCATCCTCACCAGGAGACGTGGAGTTGCCCTTAGTTAGTGCTGCATCAAGTTCAAAGTCAGTGAAAGGAATGTTACAGTCATCTTCCTTGCTGAGCATAAAACAAACAAGTCTCTCCCTAGCATCATATTTGTCATTTAATTTCGCGTGTGTGGTACTGGGAAGATTTTCATAGCTTGATGTAACAGCCCAAGCACTGACTAGCTCATTCGCCCTATGTAAGGGATGAGTGTGTGCTATCTGACCAGTTCTGTTACCCTTAATTCTATTTATGTCCCTCCATGCTCGGCTAAGTGGGGTGTGAGCATTGAGACCATTGACAAATTTTTCCCAGTCAGTTTGCCGCAGCTCTGTCATACGCTCTCTGGCAGCAGCAAGGGCAGTTTGAAAGAGTCTCAGCATTCCAGGGGTACGATGTTTTCTATAGGCTAGGCCTAGTCTGGGAGCAGTACGTTTCAGTGTTCGAAGTTTAGGATCATTGTAATAAGTATGGTTATTATAGGAGGTATGATTGTTATGGAAGTTGGTTGGGTTAAGAGTTCCAGGAGGTTTTTGAGGCGACTCTAAGTAGTTCTGAATACTGCTCACAAGGTCATTGTTAAAGGTCTCAACAGAGGAACACTCATAGGAATTATACCAGTCAGTCACATGTGCAACAAAGTCATCATGTTGATCAGGGGGAACATTAAAACGTTTCCGTTTGAATATTCCACCAGGAAGGAAAGTATTACCTATATCTAGTGAGGTTAGCCTTGGGAAATGGTCTGATGATATATCTGATACAATGGTAGACTCACAGCTGGCAGAAGTAATGTTGAAGCCAAGACACAGATCAAGGATGCCTCCATAGATATGTGTGGGTTCAAGGTCACCTACAATTTGCACATTATCATGACTATTTAACAGTGACAACAGTTGGTTACCATTACGATTACCAAACTGTGAGCTTCTAATGCTTTCGTGTCTTGCATTATAATCTCCAATGATAAGAGTAGGCTCAGACTGAGCACAAGTTGGGAGCTCCAAGTAATTGAACTTATCAGCAGGAGCATACAAATTAAATATGTTGAGAGCAGAGTTCCCAATATAAATTCTAACACCATGGTATTGCAGTCCCTCTGTTTTCTTATGTGTGAGAAGTTGATGGGGAAGTGATTTTTTAATATATAGAACACAAGAGTTAGTAGATTTGAGGTTATATGCAACAAATGATGGCAATTTAGGGGCTGGGATTTTTCAGGGACTCTGCACTCTTGTAGACACACAATATCAATGGGCTCGTGGTTACTTTATGATGAAGGTCAGGAAGTCTTTTTCCTAAGTGATGCAATATTCCAGCTAAAAATATTAAGTTTATGCGAGGACTGATCCATTATAGAAGTCCTGGAATCTGGCTTAGTTTCTCAGCATAATGAAAAAATTGTTCATATAAAGAGCAGACCTTATCAATGTCAGCAGTGTTACCCTGGTCCATGAGTTTTCTGAGTGCACTCCAGTTGTGAGGCCTCTGGCAGTCTTTGTTTGCACAGAGCACGACGCTGTTCATGTGTGAATGTATGATAGGTGGCACTACCACTCACATTCCCTCCTCCACTACCCTTACACACATCACTATAATGTCATCACCAACACCACTATCAACATTGTGTTCATTACATTTATCAGCAGTGCTATATTCAACATTAATGTCCAATGTGGTTAACCTCATCACACTCGCATCACCACTTACATGACCTTCATCACTATTACTAACATTATGGAAACCACTGCCCTCATCACACTTACACCCTTATATGGCCACATCACTATTACTATCATTATGGAGACCACTGTCCTCATCACACTCGGCATCAATACTTATAGTACCTCATAACTATTACTAACATCAAGACAGCACTGCCCTCCAGCATGATGCTCCTATAGTTATCAACACAGCTGTTGGGTTCGTCATTGCCGTATTAAGGACACCACCACCACCTTGTTCATCAGCCTTACACTCCTTTCAAATTGTGACAATCTTGTTATTGGTATGCTCTACACATCTTTCTTTGTGCTGCTCAAGTTGTTGCTTCAGGAGAAATTGCTGTCTCTCCAGTAGTCCTATGTGCGACTTCAGGTTGTATACCACACGAGCAAGACTAGGAACATCTGGACGTGAAGCCCGGTCAGCTGAGCTTGGTGGCTGACAGTCAGCTGACTCAGCTAGATGACATGACAGGAAGTGATGAGCTCTGTTGATGTGCTTCCCAGGTGAAGTGCTCAACCTCATTGTCTGAGGCAGGCATGAGCCAGTATTCAGACTCGGGTATCTGGTAGGCCTGGGAGGTCATAATGGGAGGTGCAGGGTGAGGTGCGGTTGGCTCGTGTGGGCGGCCCTCACACTGCAGTCAGCATGAGCTGCTGTGACTCCTGAAGTCTTGCAATTGATACATCGTTTAGCAACAGTCTGGTGCTGTTTGATCAAATCATAACACCGTTCAGAAGAATGAGCATTGACACACACTGCACACCAGTGTGACTTAGCTGGGCATCTCCTGGCAATGTGGCACCAACGTTGACACTTATAACATCGACGTTGAGGAGGTCTGTACAATGCAATGTTATAGCGCCTGTTGAGGGCAGGGACGGGAGTGAATATAGCGTGGCAAAGTCCCCTGGCCAGTCCACTCAGCTAATATCAGATCGTTGGGAAGTCGACGAGGGCTTGCAACTTGCTCTGACACCAGATATTTAGGATTCCAGTGCTTGTTGACGTTGTATATGACAATGAGCACTTTAGGTGCCCTAGGTGGGGCAGCTCGGAGTTTGATGTTGGCATATTCTTTAGCGAGAAGTTTGTCTATAAATGTTGAATCATTAGGCACAAATACGTAGTTATCCTCATCATGGAGAAACTTGATAGTTTTCTCTGGGTTGTCTACACTAGCTTCGTAAAACCAATTACACTTACTCTCTTTAAAGATACCCAAATATTACACAAGTGTTTCATTTATCAACTTGTGGGTTTTTCTTAAACATTTATTCAATACTACTATCATCTCTGCTCTCCTGTCCTCAAACTTAAGAATATTAACTTAAAATTAACTTAAAATTAAAAAAATAAACTTAAATATTCTCTTTTCCTAAGTATATTAACTTAAAATGAAAAAAAATAAACTTAAATATTCTCTTTTCCTAAGTATATTAACTTAAAATAAAAATAATCTTACACATAAAACATTATTTAAATAATTTCTTTCTTACATAATTTTTTCTGCACTTTAAGAAGCTTTTCAATTGTCAGAGGTAATTCTGAAATTTTCCCTAGACAATTTTGGTTTTCTTTTTGCTGCAGATTGATTTTCCCTGGAATCAGAAAAATCTAGTGTCCTTTTTGTAGAAAGTTCATTGTTCCAGTTTACTGTTGGGGAGATTCTGGTAGCAGGTTCATCCCTTGGTGGGGAGATTCTTCTCCTAACAGTGATTTTTGTTGGGGAGACTCTGGTAGCAGGTTCATCCCTTGGTGGGGAGATTCTTCTCTTAACAGTGATTTTTGTTGGG
>WNWK01057191.1:0-10805 GCA_009830355.1 Cherax destructor
AATCACAAATGATGGCAATTTAGGGGCTGGAATTTTCAGGGACTCTGCACTCTTTAGACACACAATACAATGGGTTCGGTGGTTTTTTATGATGAAGGTCAGGAAGTTTTTTCTAAGTGATGCAATATTCCAGCTAAAAATATTAAGTTTATGCGAGGACTGATCCATTATAGAAGTCCTGGAATCTGGCTTAGTTTCTCAGCACAATAAAAAATTGTTCAAAATAAAGAGCAGACCTCACCCAATGTCAGCAGTGTTACCCTGGTCCATGATTTTTTTCTGAGTGCACGTCCAGTTGTGAGGCCTCGTGGCAGTCTTTGTTTACAGAGCAAACGTGTTCTGTGTGAATGTTGATAGGTGGCACTCCCCATCCATTCCCTCCTCCACTACCATTACAAAATCACTATAACTGTCATCACCAACACCCACTATCAACATTTGTTCATTACATTTATAAAGCAGTGCTATATTCAACATTAATGTCAATTGGTTAACCTTATCACACTCGCATCACCACTTATATGACCTCATCACTATTACTAACATTATGGAAACCCTGCCCTCATCACTTGGCACCCCCACTTATATGACGACATCATTTCTAACATTATGGAGACCACTGCCCTCATCACATTCACCACCACTTATATGACACACATCACTATTACTAACATTATGGAAACCGACGAGCGAGTGGGGTTCTTTTGACGTCTTGCAATTATTTTTGTGTTTTATGGGGAAGGGGGCATGTGTCAGGGTGAGCTGATTTATGATTGTGGATGAGGTCATAGATGGTATCTTTAGTTGTAGCATGGAGATGTAATGGTTATTTTGTGTGGGTTTTGGTTAGCGCTTCTTTTGATTATAATAATTGTGTTGGGTTTTGGGGTTGTGTTTGATCGAGTGATCTGTTGTTATTATCTTGATAAGTCCTGCTTTTATTCAAGGATTATTGTATTCTTCCTTATGCTATGAGTTAATGTATCATGGACTTGTTTTATTATCTCTTGTTGTTGGGTTGTGTAATGTATGATTGTACATATTTATTATTTTTATATAAAAAAAAATATGTGTTGGGGTTGCAGTGTAAAGTTTTCTATGTTTCATAAATATAAATAATTTCTGTTTTTGTCATTATGGTAAGTGGGGTTTGTTTACATCCCACTGTTTGTTTTGAGCCTATTGGGTGTGAGATGTTATTTAAGGTTTACGGTGTATGAACCTTGTATGGTCATTGTTTTGTAGACAAGTTTTCATTTATAGTGAATGTCATGTTAAAATTTACTGTATTCGTAATGTCAGTTAGTGTGGGTAACTAATGTACTGTTACGTGTTATATCCTTCAGGGAGTACTTGTTACTTTTGGTTATGATTTTTTTATTGTATTATTACTATGTATGATGAAATATGTCTTTTAAATAAAAAAAAAAAATAACACAAAATGCGTGATAAAGGAATAACATGAAAAGTTGGTAGATAGTTCTATAATTTCCTAACAAGTAGAACACAAAGAGTAGTAGTCAACAGAGTAAAGTCTGAGGCAGCTACAGTGAAAAGCTCTGTTCCACAAAGCACAGTACTCGCTCCCATCCTGTTCCTAATCCTCATATCGGACATACAGGGATATAAGCCACAGTGTAGTGTCTTCCTTTGCAGATGACACCCGAATCTGCATGACAGTGTCCACCTTTGAAGACACTGCAAGACTCCAAGCAAAACTAATTCCAACCACACAATAGAGCGAAAAACTAATGTCAAAGACCTGGGAGTGATCATGTCAGAGGATCTCACCTTCAAGGACCATAACAATGTAGCAATTGCATCTGCTCGAAAAATGACAGGATGGATAATGAGAACCTTCAAAACAAGGGATGCCAAGCCCATGTTGACACTTTACAGATCGCTTGTTCTATCTAGGCTGGAATATTGCTGCACACTAACTGCACCTTTCAAGGCGGGTGAAATTGCTGACCTTGAAAATGTGCAGAGAACCTTCACTGCACGCATAACTGCGATAAACCACCTCAATTACTGGGAACGCTTGAAGTTTCTAAACCTGTACTCCCTAGAACGCAGGCGGGAGAGATACATTATTATATTGCATTGCTGCAATTAATAAATTATTATGTTCAACTTACTCTTCCCCACTTACGACCCCCTTAATAACCCACACACCCAAACCCACATCCCCACTCGATCACACAACATACACACCCAACGCATGCATAAGTGCGATAAACCACCTCAACTACTGGGAACGCTTGAAGTTCCTAAACCTGTACTCTCAGAACCAGGCGGGAGAGATACATTATTATATACGCATGGAAAATTCTCGAGGGCTTAGTACCAAACTTGCACACAAAAATCCTCCGTCGAAAGCAAAAGACTCGGCAGGCGATGTAACATTCCCCAATGAAGAGCAGGGGTGCCACTAGCACGTTGAGGGACAACACAATAAGTGTGAGGGCCCAAGATTGTTCAACTGCCTCCAGCATACATCAGGGGGATTACCAACAAGCCCCTGGCTGTCTTCAAGCAGGCACTGGACAGGCACCTCAAGTCGGTACCTGATCAGCCGGGCTGTGGTTCGTACGTTGGACTGCGTGCGGCCAGCAGTAACAGCCTGGTTGATCAGGCTCTGGTCCAACAAGAGGCCTGGTCACAGACCGGGCCGCGGGGGCGTTGACCCCTGGAATTCTTTCCAGGTAGACTCCAGGTAGACATAAACCAAATCTTTAAATGGGCTGCAGAAAACAATAAGAAGTTCAATGATGAGAATTTCAATTACTCAGATATGGAAAACGTGAGGAAATTAAAATTTCATCGGAGTACAAAATAAATTCCAACTACACAATAGAGCGAAAAACTAATGTCAAAGACCAGCGAGTGATCATGTCAGAGGATCTCACTTTCAGGGACCATAACACCGTAGCAATCGCATCAGCTAAAAAAATGACAGGATGGATAATGAGAACCTTCAAAACCATGGATGCCAAGCCCATGTTGACACTTTACAAATCGCTTGTTCTATCTAGGCTGGAATTTTGCTGCACACTAACTGCCCTTTCAAAGGGTAAATTGCTGACCTAGAAAATGTGCAGAGAACCTTCGCACGCTAACTGCGATAAACCTCAATTACTGGGAACGCGAAATTTCTAAACCTGTTCTCCCTAGAACGCAGGCGGGAGATACATTATTATATTGCATTGCTGCAATTAAAAATTATTATGTTCAACTTATTTCCCCCCCTTACGACCCCCTTAATAACCCCACACCAAACCCACATCCCCACTCGATCACACAACATACACACCCAACGCATGCATAAGTGCGATAAACCACCTCAACTACTGGGAACGCGAAGTTCCTAAACCTGTACTCTCTAGAACGCAGGCTGGAGAGATACATTATTATATACACATGGAAAATTCTCGAGGGGGCCCAGTACCAAACTTGCACACAAAAATCACTCCCTACGAAAGCAAAAAAACTCGGTAGGCGATGAACATCCCCAATGAAGGCAGGGGTGCCACTAGCAGTTGAGGGACAACACAATAAGTGTCAGGGCCCAAGATTTTCAACTGCCTCCCAGCATACATCAGGGATTACCAACAAACCCCCCGGCTGTCTTCAAACAGGCACTGGACAGGCACCTAAAGTCGGTACCCACCAGCCGGGCTGTGGTTCGGTCGTTGGACTGCGTGTGGCCAGCAGTAACAGCCCCGGTTGATCAGGCTCGGGCCCCAACAGGGGCCCCTGGTCACGGACTGGGCCGTGGGGGCGTTCCCCCGGAATTCCCCGGTGGACTCCGGGAAAAAAAACCCCCATCTGCCCCCCTCACCCAAAAAAAAAGGGTCTCCGCCCCCACCCAAAATCCCCCCCCAACCTCAATTTATAATCCAAGCAACTCCTGGCCATACCAAAACCCCAACCGTCTTTTCCCAAAAAGCCGAGCCAACCCCCTTCTCCAAAACCCAATCTCCCCCCCCAAAAATTCCTAAAACCCCGAACTAAAACCCTTTTCCTAATCCCTCCATACACCTCCTGTTTCTACATTTCGTGGTCTTTCCCCGGACCAATCCCTAATTTTTCCCTTATTCCCCCTCAATCTCCATCCCCCAACCGAATCAAAAAACAATACATTAGACCTCCTAACCCTGTCCCCCAACCCCCCCAAATCCAAAAAGAGTGCCCCCAACAACTTTTCCCCCCCTCCCCCAAGTTTGCATCCCCCCCCCCATCCACTCCCCCGGGCCCCCAAAAAGCTTCACAGAAATATCCCCACTGAAGGTTTCAACACCCACCCTCTCCACCTCCCCCCCCTGTCCCAAACCCCCTTTACTGAATAATACCCGCCCAAAGGACCCCCCATGAAAAATCTGTACATTTTCCCCCGTCTCTTCCGAAACCCAAAAATTGAAACCCCCCTCCATACCGCCCAAACCCCATAGGGGGAAAAACCCCCCCCTCTACTACCAACCTCCCCCAACCCCCCTCATCCCATTCACCTTCATTTTATGGGGTTCCTTAATTACCAATAAATTCCCCCCAAAAATCTCTACAGTAATCTAACCCTTTTCCCCCCCACCATTCACTCATCCCCTCAATACGCCCCCCCCCCACCCTCCCCTTTCCCCCAACCCCCCCCTCCCCCACCAAGCACTGTCTCACATACAAACACCCCGTCTCTGCCCCAACCAAATTAAAACCCAAACCACCCATCCCCACCCGGTTCCCAAAATTTCCCCCTTTCCCCCAACCCAAATTTCCCCCCATTCCCAATAAAACGGGCTCTCGCTCCAACTTTTCCCTCCACCTGCAACGGGGGGACCCCAAAACAACATACCCAAAACCTCCCCCAGACCAATGTATTGACAAAGTACCCTCTGCCCCAAAAAAGGGGAAACACTGGCCTCCATGCAGCTCAAACTTGCCCTTTGCACCACCCCGCCTGAATTCCCCCCTCTTTTTCTTCCATCCCTCATGTATGCAATTCCCAATGGATGTACCCCACGAACCACCCTACCCCCCACCCAACTCCCCACCCTGGATCCCCTCCAACATTTTTGACTTCTCCCTTCCCCCTTATCCCATGGCTCCCAAAAGGCCTTCACCTCCAAAAAACCTCTCAAAAAACCACATTTCCCCAAAGCACTGTGGTGTCATCCCTAACCCCCGACACCCCTCTTCCCCCCGCCCCCCCCCCTGTACCCCACCGTCCAATCTATAGTTTATCTTGCAGCTCAAAAAAAATTTTGACGGGGGGAACCCTGTCCCTTCCCCCCTTTTCCTTTTGCCCCATTCCAGTAAAAAAAATAAGATGCCCCCCCACCCATCAAAAAACCCCCTTTAAAAACCCCCTCATGTCCCTTAAGCCCCCCCCTCCGGGATCCCCCTGCCCCCTGCAATCACCTCCCCCAAGCCCCCTTTTAAAAAACTTTTTCCCCAAAAATTTTTTTTTAAAAAATCTTTAGTCTGCATTCATGAGCATCAGTGGCCTGTTTAAAATCAACATATTACCTACCTTCCCCTTTTTCACCAAAACCATTACACCCATCCCCATCCCTTTCCCCACCCCCCTACCCCTCAAAAACCCCATTCTTCCTTCCCCCAACCCCCAATTTTTCCCCAGTGTTCACTAAAAAAAACTCATTTGCCAACCCATATATTCCAGGTTTTTTGCCTTTACTCCCCCCACTCACTGCCCCCTTTTTTCCTCCTCTTCGCTGATTCCCCCCCACCCCCCCCTTCCTCCCCCTCTAACCTCCCCACCCCCCCTTCTTAAAGAATATTACAAGCCTCCAACTCCACATCCACACAACTCAGATGACCCCCGAATCTGTATGACGGTCCCCGGGGTTGAAGAACGGCTAGACTCCAACAGACATAAACCAAATCTTTAAATGGGCTGCAGAAAACAATTTTGTTTTTCCCCAATGGTGAAATTTAAATTCTCAGATACGGAAAACGTGAAGACATTAAAATCTCATAAGGTACAAAACTAAAAAAACCCCACACAATAGAGCGAAAAACTAACCCCCAAAGACCGGGGATGATCATGTAGAGGATCCCCCCTTTCCCCAAGGGGGACCATAACAAAGTAAATTGCATCTGCTCAAAAAGGGGGGGAAATGGATTGAGAACCAAAAAAACCCCAAAGGGATGCCAAGCCCATGTTGACACTTTACAGATCCTTGTTCTATCTAGGCTTAAATTTTTTCTGAACACTAACGGCACCTTTCAAGGCGGTGAAATTCTGACCTTGAAAATTGAAAAGAACCTTCACGGCACAAAAAAATTGCGAAAAACCACCCCCCAAATTTCGGGGGAAAGGGAGAAGTTTCTAAACCTGTCTCCCTAGAACCCAGGCAGGGAGAAATTATTTATACACATGGAAAATTCTCAGGATTAGTACCAAACTTGCAAAAAAATCACTCCCAAAAAAGAAAAAAGACTCGGCAGGCGATTTAACACCCCCCCAATGAAAAGCAGGTGTGCCACCCCCCGTTGAGGGACAACACAAAAAAGTGTGAGGGCCAAGATTGTTAAACTGCCCCCCAGAAACATCGGGGGGGATTGAAAAAGCCCCTGGTTTCTTAAAGCAGGCACTCCCCCGGCACCTCAAGTCGGTACCTGATCAGCCGGGCTGTGGTTCGTCGTTGGCCTGCGTGGGGCCCCAAGCCGCCTTGTTGACCCAGGTTTTTTTCCCCAACGGGGGCCCCTGGTGGCCCCCCGGGGGCCCGGGGGCGTTGACCCCTGGAATTCTCCCAGGTAGCCCCCCAGGTAGTGGTGGTTTTAAAAAAAACTGTTTTAATTGTTGGGAAGTTGCACCCAAAAAGGGCTTCCCCCACAACCACAGTGAGGGGGTTTTTTGGTTCTCGATCTTTTTTGCCAAAACATCAACAACATAATTTGGGTTTTAGTAGTTCCAAGTATATCAGTGACTCTTGATGTACAAACCAACCCCCCCCCCCTTTTAGTCTGTTGCATCTGTATAGGTTATCCCCCGGGGAAACCCCCTTATTTCATTGTAAAAAAAAATTTCCCCAATGTGGGTCTCTGTGAAAAAAAATTGCATTTGACTCTATAAACAGTCCACGGATGGGTATTTTTTTTTTTTCGTTGCTGGCTTTGGACCCTGATATTTGAAAAGACTAATGTCGTTTTTGATCGTATGTGGGGGGGGCCTTTTTCCTGCTTCCCCAAAAAACTTCATCCCCCTTTGGGGGAAAAGAGAACCATTCATTCGTAAAAGACTGTTATTGAGGAGGAAGTTAAATTGACCCCAAAAAAAAAATTTTCTCCAGTTCTTTCTTAAGAAAAGGGGAAACTTACAGGAGACAAGAATCTCAGGAAGAACCTAAACCCCTAATGGAAATCGAAAGAAACCAAGACATTTTTTTTCTTATTTTTCCTCTAAGACGAAAAAAACCAGTATTGGGTCCCTGCTTAGATGAGATGGGACCTACACGGGGATGAAAACAAATAAATGAGTGAGATATTAGTGTTACAGTACGACTCAGAGTTCAGGGGCCCTTAAACCCCCGACAATCGACAATCTAAATGATTTTTTATGACTGAGACTCAAAATTTGGTCTTTTTAAAAAATTTTTCCAAAAAAGACTTTAAAAAAAGGGAATAAATGCATGCCCATACTCTGCCCCAGGCCCGGACTCTGGAACTCTGTGTTCATCTGGGGCCTTCAGCAGTCTATGGAGAGGGAGCATGGACACGGGTCATCCCAAAAATCAATGAAAAAAACCAGACAAAACCCCCCCCCCCCAAAAGGGGGCAGAAAAACAATTGCAAAGAACTGAAAAAGTGATTTCATTTTAAAACCCATATCACAAAAATCTTTGAAAGGGTTCTAGAAGCAAGATCGCCAACCCCCCCAGATGCCAATCAATTACAAAACCCCAAAAGGGGAACAGGGGTTTTAAAAAGCATTTCGCCCCCCGTCTGCCCCAAAATACTGGCCCCTATGACAAGGTCCTGGATCTGTAGAGGATAAATAAAAAATGCAGATGTAGTATAAAAGACTTTGCGAAGACCTTCGACAAGTGCTTCCAAGGTGTAATAGAGCACAAAATGCGTGAAAAAGGGAAAAACAGGAAAAGTTTTTGGGGGGGGTCTATTGCTTCGTGACAAATAGAATACAAAGAGTAATAGTAAATAGAGTAAAGTCTGGGCATCAGTGAAAAGCTCTGTTCCAAAAGGCCAGTACTCCCCTTCCCCAAACCCCCTTTCCCCATCCTCTTTTTTGACATAGACAGAGATGTAAGCCATAGTTCCCCCCTCTTCCTTTTCAGATGACACCCAAACTGCCATGGGGGTCCTTGTGAAGACACTGCAAGACTCCCCAAAAAAAACATTAACCAAATCTTTAAATGGGCCGCAGGAAACAATATGAAGTTCAATGAAGACAAATGGAAAACTTGAAAATTAAAACTGTATCCGGGGGTTTAAAAAAATTCAACCATCAAAGAGCAAAAAAATAATTTGGGAAGGCCCGGGGTGATAATGTCAGAAATTTTACTTTCAAAGACCACAACAATCTATCATCTGCTAGGGTGATGGGGATGGGGGAAAACCTAAAAACTGGGGACGCCAAACCCATGATGAGTCTTTCAAATCGCTTTTCTTTTTGGGTTTTGGAATCTGCTGTACACTAACTCCCCCCTTCAAGGCTGGCAAAACTGTTGACCGGAAAAAATTTACAACAAATTTTCCCTGCAAAAAAATTTTTGATGCACCTAAATTAGGGGAACATTTGGGAATCCCGTTTGACCCTGGAATGGGGGAAAAAGATCATGAAAATTTCACTTGGAAAACCCAAAAGGATATAAAACTGTCCCAAAAACCCCCCAGGGGCAAAGATGGGGGGGGGGGGCCCAAAAAAAATCCGGGGGAGACAAGAAAATAAGTGTAGGGGCCCAAGCTTTCCCTGCCTCCCCCCAAAAAGGGGGGGTTTTCCAATTGCCCCCGGGTTTTTCCCAAAAGGACTGGCCCCGGGCAAAAAAATTTAGTTTTTGACCAGCTGGGCGGGGTTTTTTTTTGGGGGTTTTTTATGTGCAGCAACAGTAACACCCGGGTTGATCGCCAATCCACACGAGGCCTGGGTCTCCCGGGCCGGGGGGGTTTGCCCCCAAAATCTTGGTATGCCCCGGAAACCCCTTTCACCACATTAATCACCCCCCAAAAGTTCTTTCTTTTTACTTCCTATTCACTTTTTTCCCCTGGCTTGCACACCCCCCGCCCCCGCACACGCACACGGCACACCCCCCCCCTGCCCATGGGTAAACTCTCCTTCCCCAAGGGGGGGGGTTCTTCCCCTCCAAAACTTTTAAGGGTTTCCTTCCCAAAACCAACCCCATTAATACAAACCTTTGTCCTTTGCAGGCCTAAAAAAATTTTGGGGCTCGGACCCCTTTGTACTTTTTTAATCTTTGACTACCGCCCACACCTGGGTATGGGGGGTTTAAAAAATATTAAACTAACAATAAAATGATGCTTGTGGGGCCAGAAACCCATGGTATCTTGCATGGCTTTAACTATGAGCTCACCTGTGACATTACTTCCACTGCTTCATCTCATTTTTTTTATATTATATGAGGTCTGGCCCCATGTCATACTGGGAACGGTTGAAATCCCCTTTTCTTGTACCTTGGCGAGGCAGGGAAAAATACATGATAATATCACTTGGGGAAAAACCTATAGGGACTAAAGGGTCCCAAATTTTACACACGGTTACTCCCAACAAAAAAAAAAGACTCGACAAGCGGTGCAACATTTCCCCAAAAAAAAGGGGGGGCGCTAAGAGACAACACAAAAAGTTCAGGGGCCCAAAAATTGTTCAACTGCCTCCCAGCATATAAAAGGGGTTTTACCAATGACCTTAGATGTCTTCAAGGGGGCTGGACGGAAAACGTTGCCTGTTCATTTTGGGTAACCCCCGGGCCTGGCCATAGCTGGGCCCGGGGGGGTTTTCCCCCTCACCCTCGGTATACCCCGGGGATGCCTCCCTTTAGGCGGGGAATGACCACCTCTCACCACTTCCAGCATTTTGTCATCTGTTTCATAAAAACTACTGTTGCGCAGGGTAAAGTTTTTACAATAAAGATACCCCGGGGGTTTCAAATGTTCTTATTCATCTAATTGGGATAATATACCTGAAATAATTAAAAAATGAAAATACATTTTCAGTCATTCCTTCATCATTTAAAAAAATCAGTTGTTTTTTTCCCAAAATTTAATCATAAAAATTTTTTCAAGATAATATTGTTGCAATTATTTAGCTAAAAGGGCCCCCAAAATAATGAATAACAATTTAAAAAAAGAAGTATTGGCGATTCTTTTGGAGGCTTGTGAACATTTGATGGGCCGACGTTGGGTTCCCGCTCCCCGTGTTGACCCTTCAGGGGGTTTTCGTCTTCTGGATAATTTGCTGGTTTTCTGGGTTACAAAGTAACAAAAAGGCGAGGGGGACAGGTGTGGCGGGGAAGCAACCCCTCCGGGAGTTGGTTGAGACCCACGAAACTAAAGGTCGATAACCAGATTGGTAGCCCATGGGATGATTGATGTCATTTTCTTTTTGTGCCATATTTTTGGGCCTCTGTAACGGTTCGTCAAGTACCCATGGTGGTTGAAAGGGACGGGATTTGTTGTAAATTTTTTTCCCTTTTAATCCCCTTCTTACAATCTGAATTAAAGTGGGGGTTTAAATCAGTCATAAATAAAACGAATCTAAACTATTTTAAAAATAAATAATTCATAATGTTTGGCACTGTTTTGGGGGGATATTATAA
>WNWK01057192.1:0-10805 GCA_009830355.1 Cherax destructor
AAATTGGGAATGGACAGCTGACGGATAACGAACTGGAAATGTGTTCTCTATTTAATGATTATTTTTTGTCAGTCTTTACACAAGAAGACTTTAATGAGATTCCAGAAATTAACAATTATTCAGTTCCTGAAGAATTCAAATTAACTAATATTACTGTCACGAGGGACATGGTTATCGAACAGAAACAAAATAAGTCCACGGGACCCAACGAGTTGTTTTCCAGGGTACTTAAAGAATGCAAGATGGAACTTAGTCAGCCATTAACGAGCGTGTTTAATGCGTTCATCCTAACTGGTGTTGTCCCAGAGATGTGGAAGATAGCTAATGTAGTTCCTATATTCAAATCAGGGGATAAGTCCATTCCATCAAATTACCGTCCAATCATCCCGTTCGTCTATAGTAGGCAAATTATTAGAATCAATTATAGCTAATTTTATTATAAGTCATCTTGAAGAGCATAATTTGATTAATTAATCTCAGCATGGGTTTACGAGAGGTCGTTCCTCGAAAAATTTACTGACGTTCTTCAATAAAACATTTGAGGCAGTAGACGGTAATAAAGAATATGACATTGTTTATTTGGATTTCAGTAAGGCCTTCGATAGAGTACCTCACAAAAGACTCTTAAGAAAGGAGGCAGCTCATGGTATAGGAGGTGGAAAAATAAACACATAAGCAGTATAATGTGATCCTTTATTGACAACGTTTCGCCCACGCAGTGGGCTTTATCGAGTCACAGACAGATCTACCTGGAAAATGAGCAACATGGAGATATATATAGGGTACAGTCAGGTGGAGAATGCTGGGTCAGGTGGTGAAAGCTGCATGTGAGTCTTAAAAGTAGTGTGATAGTTAAAAACATAGTGTGACTTAAAGGACCTGCAGTGTACCATTCTTGAGTTCTAGGTGGGATAGCGTTGAAGAAGTTTCTTGGCAATAGGTTCAGCTATGTTGTAGAAGCCGTTGTTCTGGTTGAAGTTGTTGGATATACAGATGAGTGATGATTCTAGGATTCTTCGGTATTGCGTGTTGTCTTCTCTGGCGATGAGTCTTGCGTTTCTGTAGTTGATTAAATGGTTGTGTAAATTTCGGTGTTGAACACAGGCATTTCTTGAGTCGTCAGATCTGCCTGCGTACTGGTGTTCTGAAATGCGTGTTTGTAGGTCTCTGGATGTTTCGCCAACGTATAATTTGCTGCAGCCATTACAAGGATTGTGTATACCCTGCCGTGGATTGAAGCTTTTCCTGTCTGTTACTGGTAATGTCCTTAATGGTGGTGGATGTGGAGGTGGATACTCGGAATGAGGTCTTAGAAAAAATGTTGGAAACTTGTTTGGAAATGGAGTTGGTGGGAAGGACTATGTATCTCTTCTCAGACTTAGGAGGTAAAGTTCTAGCATGGATGGAGGCATGGCTTACCAATAGAAAGCAGAGAGTTTCCATTAATGGGGTCAAATCTGAATGGGGATTAGTCACTAGTGGTGTTCCACAATGATCAGTTTTAGGCTCTTCGTTGTTCATAATTTACATTGATGACCTTGATGAAAAAATTACAAGTGACGTGAGCAAATTTGCTGATGATACGAAAATAGGCTGTATGATTCATTCTGAGGAGGATACCAGTGAACTCCATGAGGATTTAGGAACATAAGAAAGGAGGAACACTGCAGCAGGCCTGTTGGCCCATACTAGGCAGGTCCTTCACAATCCATCCCACTAATAGCATATTTGTGCAACCCAATTTTCAATGCTACTGCTTTGATAATTCTATTTAGTCATGTGCAAGTCCCACTCAAATCCAACCCCTCTCACTCATGAATTTATCCAACCTAAATTTGAAACTACCCAAGGTCCTTGCTTCAATAACCCTACTAGGCAGACTGTTCCACTCATCAACTATCCTATTTCCAAACTAATACTTTCCTATATCCTTTCTAAATCTAAACTTATCTAATTTGTATCCATTGTTGCGGGTTCTCTCTTGGAGAGATATCCTCAAGACCTTATTTATATCCCCTTTGTTAATACCCATTTTAAACTTGTATACCTCGATCATGTCTCCCCTCATTCTTCGTCTTACAAGTGAATGTAATTTAAGGGTCTTCAATCTTTCTTCATACGGAAGATTTCTAATGCTATGTATTAATTTAGCCATACTACGCTGAATGTTTTCTAACGAATTTTTATCCATTCTGTAATATGGAGACCAGAACTGAGCTGTATAATCTAGGTGAGGTCTTACTAATGATGTATAAAGCTGTAGTATAACCTCTGGACTTCTGTTCCTTACATACTGTCAACCACAATGTATTATGTAAGAAACTTCAAGCTATCGGCATAGGTTCCATTGTCTATCGTTAAGTCTATCGTTACACCTCGGGAAAACAGAAGCCATACTCTTTGGCACGAAATATAAACTGAGAAGGGTAAATAATTTAATGGGGAATCCATCACTTCAGTTTCCTCAGTAAAATATCTGGGAATCCCCTTTGACCCATGCATGTCAGGAGAATTGATAGGGAACAGTGTAGTAAAGAAAGCGAATGCCAGACTGAAGTTCCTCTACAGACAAGCACAGTGTCTACCTACTGAGGCTCGCAGGACCCTATGTCTAGCCCTTATACAATGTCATATAGACTATGCTTGCTCTTCATGGTACTCTGCCTTGACAAAAAAACTGAAAGATAAACTGCAAATCACCCAGAACAAAATGGTAAGATTCATCCTGGACCTGGGTCCAAGGGAGCATGTAGTCCAGGATGAATTATAACAATTGGATATACTGAATATTGAAGACAGAGTAAAACAACTTAAATTAAATCAAGTTTATAAAATTACTCACAAACAGTGTCCAGAATATCTTGCTGCCAATTTTGTCAAGGTTGGTAACCAAAGCAGTCATAGTACTAGGGGGAGAGAGCACAACTTTGTAGTACCCAAAGTCAGTGGCCATGCTTCAAACATCTTTTATTGTACAGCAATAAAGGAATGGAACAGACTGCCTGCACATGTCAAAGCCACTCATATCATGAGCCAGTTCAAGAAGAGAGCCAAAAGGTACCTAATGAAGGTAGCGACAGAAAGGGAGGAGAATGATTTTTTATTTTTTTTAGCTAACGTACATGTATATGTAAATAACTCTTTTTACCTTATTCCTAGTATATCCTTTATAGTATAATAACATATATCTCATTCAGTGTATAATATTAAGGTATTAAATGGACCCCAATGGAAATAAGTCACTCTGACTTTTTTGGGTTATCCTAGGTTTTAAGGTTGCTGCTTACCATAACCCCCAAGTCCTTTTCGCAATCTGTATGGCTAAGTTCTACGTTATTTAACTTATAAGTGCTTAGGTTATGGACACTCCCGAGCTTCAGAACCTTGTATTTATCTACATTGAACTGCATCTACCACTTTTCTGACCAAGAATTGAGTTTGTGTAAATCCTCCTGAAGTTCCATGACATCTACATTTGAATCAATTATCCTACCTATCTTCGTGTCATCGGCGAATTTGCTCATATCATTAGTAATTCCCTTATCAAGGTCATTGATATATATTATAAACAACAACTGGCCTAAGACTGATCCCTGTGGAAAGCCACTTGTTACAGATACCCACTCGGATTTAACCCCATTTATGCACACTCTCTGCTTCCTATTGGTGAGCCAAGACTCGATCAATGACAGTACTTTTCTCCAAGTGCCATGAGCTGCCACTTTCTTTAACAGTCTCTGGTGCGGTACTCTATCAAAAGCCTTACTAAAATCTAAATAAACAATATCGAATTCTTTATCGTGACCAACAGCCTCAAAAGCTTTACTGAAGAAGGTTAATAAATTAGATTGGCATGAACGGCCCCTCGTGAATCCATTCTGAGTATCATTAATCAAATTATACTTATCTAAATGGCTTCTTATAATATCAGCTATAATTGACTATTAATTTTCCTACAATTGAGGTCAGGTTTATTGGGAGGTAATTTGACGGTAGTGACTTGTCCCCTGCTTTAAAAATAGGAATTACATTAGCCATCTTCCACGTATCAGACACCACCTGTTTGAAGAGAAAAAATAAAAATATTAGTTAATGTTTAATAGAGTTTCATTTTGCATTCCTTAAGAACCCTTGAAAAAAGCTTATCGGGACCGGCGATTTATTTTGTTTCAGTCGGTCTACTTGTTTCTTAACCATTTCTCTAGTGATTGTGATATTACATAATTTATCTTCTTCAGGGCCACTATAAAAATTTATTACTGGGATATTATTAGTGTCTTCCTGTGTGAAAACCGAGAGACAAGAATTATTGAAAATAGAGCACATATCATTCTCCTTGTCAGTAAGATGCCCAGATGGAAATAAATGGTATAAAATACCGACTCAATGGAAAAATAAACACTTAAGCAGTATAATGTGATCCTTTATTGACAACGTTTCGCCCAGATGTTCCACGCATGGAACATCTGGAAGCCCAGCGATTTTCTACTATTATTCCCACTTCTGTCACCTGGCTCTGTTATGTTGACATTCTATTTAATAATAATAATATAATATTTTTATTTCATTGCAAGTTTACATCGAGATTTTGTAATTACAATTAAGAATTGAAGTACAAAGAGAGCCACTATCATGCCATGGCATTATGGGCAAACTAAATCTAATGGCTTATAGATTACTTAATACTAGAGAAATTGATTAAGTTTGTTATAGTTAAACATTAGCTTATGTTTATAGCAGATAATAAGTTTACTCAAATTACAATCTGAGGATATTACATTTTGACTAAGTGTTTTGTAGGATGTTTATATCAATAGTAAATGTTGAAATTATATTATGGGAAAATAACACTGAAAGTAGTTTACAGTATGAGTATTTAGTTTAGGTTATTTTAGTATTTAATGGTAATGAATTCCAGATTTTGGGGCCCTTTATGTGCATAGAGTTTTTACACAGGGTGATATGGGCATGGGGTATATCAAAAAGTGATCTGTGTCTTGTGTTATGGTCATGGGTCTTGTTAAAGTTGGTGAGGAGAATTTTGAGCGGAGGGTTTATATTTGAGTGCAGAGTTCTATGTATGTAGTAGGCACAAGAATAAGTGTGAATGTTCTTAACAGACTTTTGAATATTGGTGGAGTATGCTGTCTAGAGTGGGAATTTATTATTCTGACTGCAGCTTTTTGCTGGGTTATGAGTGGTCTAAGGTGATATAATGTTGTTGATCACTATGCACAAATTTCATAGGTGAGATAAGGGTAGATGAGTGAATGATACAGTGCAAGGAGAGCTGATTGAGGCACACAGTAGCGTGTCTTTGATAATATGCCTACTGTCTTTGAGATTTTCTTGGAAATTTGTTGAATGTGTGTTTGAAATTTGAGGCTATTGTCAAGGTGGATTCCTAGGAATTTTCCCTCTGTGAGTCTTGTGATAGGTGTACCATTGAGCATTATGTTAAGTGGAACATTTGTAGCTTTGTTTCCAAACTGAATGAAATAGGTTTGTCAGTATTGAGAGTAAGCTTGTTAGTCGTCATCCAGGTAGATATTTTCTGCAATTCAGCATTAACAGTGTTGGCCAGTATGACTGGGTTTGGGTGAGAGAAGACTTTAAATTCAAATTCAAATTGATTTATTTCTCTGTAAAAATTACAATGTGTGTTTTACATTTTAAGGACTAAGGACTATAATTACAAAGATGGCCGTTAGCATGCCTAGCATGCCTGGGCATGCTAGACATTTCGGGCAGACTTAATACTAGGTTTTAATCTATATTACAAATTACATATGAATATAAATTTCAAATGATTAAAGAGATTTACAATAGTGAGGTAGTTCAGGATAACTAGATTGTTTTACAGATTACAAATGAGTACAAATTTCAAATGATTAAATATATTTACCATAGTGAGGTAGTTTAGAATGCTTAGATTGTAAAAAATTAGTAATAAAAATGGTTTTGTCTTGGCATGTTACACAGTTTCTATTAAAGCTCCAATATTGGAGTAAATCAGGCAAACTTAAGACTAGTTTAGGATTTATTAGACAATAGCTATATTTAGGATTTTATGTTTACTGTCCTTTGGGTCAGTGTGGTGTAGATGAGGAGGATGTGTGTGTATGTGTTTAGGTAATGGTGGGGTGTGTTAGTGAGATAAGATGTTTTTTGATGATAGTGTTGAAAATGGTGGCTGAGTCTGCAGTTTTGGAGTTTTCATCTGCAAATAGTAATGCCAAATAGTAGTGTCATCTGCAAATAGTATGGGTTTGAGTAGTTGTGATGCATTCGGTAGGTCACTGATGTAGATGAGGAAGAGGAATGGTCTTAGTACACTTACTTGTGGGACATCGACTGTAATTTGTTGTGTGGAAGAGTTAGCAAAGTTGCAAAGAAATAAAATTGACTTTACTTACTTTACTTTGTGTATACGTATTGGCATCATAACTCCCAGACGCTTCAACGTTCAAGCTCTCCAACACAAGCTCATCCAGGTCGAGCCCTCAATCCAGTTCACACTAGAAGAAGTCGACAACACTCTTCCTTTCCTTGTTGTTCTTCTCTGCAAAGCTGACCATGAACTTCATTTTAAAGTCTATCGAAAACCTACCAACCAACACGATCTTCTCCACTCCTACTCTCACCACGACACCTCCACTCCTACTCTCACCACGACACCAAAACTAAGCGTGGTGTAATTATAGGCTTTTTCCTGCGCGCACTCAGAATCTGCAGCAGTGAGTTCCTTGAGGAAGAATGCTCTCTAATTGAACAGGTATTTTCTAAACTTCACTATCCTCGTCACTTCATTAGAGGCTGCAGACGACGGGCATTAAACATTTTTAATACACCCAGAGAAGACACTGCCGAGAAGAGATACATAGTTCTCCCCACCAACTCCATTGCTAAAGACATTTCAAACTTTTTTTCCAATACCTCATTCCAAGTATCTACTTCCACATCCACCACCATCAAGGACATTACCAGTAATAGACAGGACAAGCTTCAATCCTCTGCAGGGGTATACACAATCCCTTGTAATGACTGCATCAAATTATATGTCGGCGAAACATCCAGAGACCTCCAAACACATATTTCAGAACACCAGTCAACAGGCAGATCTGACGATCCAAGGAATGCCTGTGTTCAACACCGAAATTCACACAACCACTTAATCAACTACAGAAACGCAAGACTCATCATTAGAGAAGACAACACTCAATACCGAAGAATCCTGGAGTCATCACTTATCTGTATATCCAACAACTTCAACCAGAACAACGGCTTCTACAACATATCTGAACCCCTTGCCAAGAAACTTCTTCATCGCTATCCCACATAAGAACATAAAAATGGAGGAACACTGCAGAAGGTCAACTCGTATACTTATCCAATCTCTTTTTAAAGCTATCCAAGGTTCTAGACTCTTCACCCTACTCGGAAGATCATGACATGCAGCATTCCCCACCTGACCCAGCATTCTCCACCTGACTCCATCCTATATATATACTCACGTACCTTTTACCCAGGTAGATATGTCTGTGACTTGATAAAGCCCACTCCGTGGGCGAAACATTGTCAATAAAGGATCACATTATACTGCTTAAGTGTTTATTTTTTCAAGATGCCCAGAGTTATTTTTAAGGGGACCTATCTTATCTCTAACTTTTGTTCTATAAACCTGGAAAAAACTTTTTGGGTTAGTTTTTTAATCCCTAGCAACTTTAATTTCACAGTCCCGTTTAGCTTTTCTTATCACCTTTTTAACGTCCCTTTTAAATCAGTATACTGATTTATAAGATGACCCTCACTTCTTTTGATGTGCCTATAAATTCCTTTCTTCTGCCCTAAAAGATATTTGAGCCTATTATTCATCTAGTTTGGGTCATTTCTACTTGATCTAATTTCTTTATATGGGATAAATATTCTTTGGGCAGCATGTATAGTGTTAAGAAAGCTGTCATATTGATAGCTCTCTTTGTTACCCCAGTCCACAGATGATAAGTGTTCTGTAAGCCCATTATAATCTGCTAAGCGAAAATCTGGGACCGTTACTGAATTATTCCTACTACTTGTGCCAAGTTCCTCTGTAATTTCTAAATTATTTACAAGGGATTCCTTGTTTGCCAGAACCAAGTCAATCAGGTTATTTCCCCTTGTAGGTTCTGTCACAAACTGCTTCAAAAAACAATCCTGAACTACTTCTAAAAAGCCGTTAGATTCTAAATTCCCTGTCAAGAAATTCCAATCAATCTGACTAAAGTTAAAGTCCCCTAGAATTACTACGTTATCGTGTCTTGTGGCCTTAACAATTTCCTCCCATAGTAGTCTCCCTTGGTCCCTATCTAAGTTTGGGGGACGGTATATCACTCTTAAAGTCATTTTTTCATGTCCCTCTGAAAATTCTATCCAGACAGACTCTGTGATATTTCAGACTTTATACCTGTTTTTATGCAACAATTCAAGTTATCGAATTAAACCACGTCTCAGTTATGGCAAATACATCAATGTTACCTGCACTAGCAACTAATCTCAATTTTCATTCCACGCGCAGCCTTCTTACTGTGCGGACGTGGTGCTCTGCCTCCTGGTGGCAAGTGGTAGCACTTATATTTTCCACAACATGGCGGAATCAAGCAGACACCATATCAACACTGTGTGTTTGGAGTTGGTGAAGGGGACCTTGCAACCTGAAACGGTGTCTACGATGTTGCAATGAATCCTGCAGGATGTTTATCATATAGACATCGGAGACCTGTATGGAGTGGCGTTAAACGGAATGAGCGGGTGTTTATCAAGTTGTCATCGACTCAGGAGACGAGCGCTTGGTTGACACGTATCACGATGGGTCTATGCAGTTACCAGCGATGGAGGTATGACTGAGGACGTTTCACGACTTACAAATGGATTAAAGTGCGTAACGTCCATTTGAACCCGGACTC
Organism: Cherax destructor; assembly: GCA_009830355.1. Taxonomy (NCBI): domain Eukaryota; kingdom Metazoa; phylum Arthropoda; class Malacostraca; order Decapoda; family Parastacidae; genus Cherax; species Cherax destructor. The sequence continues at coordinate 8,943 of WNWK01057192.1, forward strand.
TGTTGATTTGAGGGGCGTCTTTAAGGATTACAGTATCGTCCATGCAGCAAATGTTGGAAAATGGCGAGAGGGCCCTTGAGGCCTCCTAAAAGCTCTTATCGCTGAAAATGACCATCAGGCGTCCTACCCCGTCGTATGTTGTACTACCGGATTTCCCAGGACACAAGTGTATGTTACGTATGCAAGGCAAAGGAGCGTTCGTACATGTGCAGCATATGATCATATGGCAGTGGAGTGTCCTCGGAGGGCAACAGCGTGCAGTGACCCCAGGTGGACAGTGATCTACTGGAAGGGTGGGTGCTGAGAAGTCAAAAGGAGGACCTGCTCATGGTCCGAAGAAATGGAGTGAAATTGTGGAGAATAGTATGGATCCCCTTCGAACGCTACCTGTGGAGGCATTGGTGGATCAACCACAAGTGACAGTGGTGGAGGACAGTCCGGGAGGTGGTTGATGCCTGTCTTTGGGGGAACTGGGGCATCTGTTGGATGAGGCCTTGCCAGTGCTTAGTGAAGAAGGTAGCCCTGTCCCCCAAGGAGAGTATGAGGTGTGAGGAACGTGGGTGCTGGTGAAAATGAACGAGAAGGTGAGTGTGATTGTCATAGCGGATGTGCATGAGTGTGCAAAAGGTCAAAGATGATAGTGATAATGGTATGGAAATTGCGAGTGAATCAAGGAAAAGGTCTGTAGCCTCTTCGGATGGGGAGGACATTTTAACACCAGCACAGAGGTCTTGTAAAAAGCCCTTGGTGGTTTGCATCACAGACAGGGAAAGGGAGGTTGGTTTTCCATTGTTGCAAGTGGATATTAGGACTTGAGGTAAGAGTAATGAGATACAATTTGACAGTCGGCGTGGCTGAGGAAGGCTAATTAGGAACAGGGTGGATAGGGGGGGCCTGGGGCTGATTGGGTTGGGAGAGACGATTATTCGTTTGTATTTAAAAAAAAAGTGTTTCGTTTGGGGGGGAATGGCAGAGGGAAGAGTAGGTATGATGGCAAAAGATCTGGATGGTTGGTGGGGAGGGGGGGGATTTCGGCTGGGTTGGGATATTTTCGGCAGATGATGGGTGAAGATTTCTCATAGATGGACTAAGTGAATTGAAATAATGGGATGGGGTAGGAATGTTATCGAGGGTGTGAGTGAATATCCTATGTATGATTGGCATCATGTTTAGAAAGGGTTTAAAGGTTTAAAGTTGAGATCGAGGGATAGGGAATTAATGTATAGGTTTTTGCATGGGGAGTCGCATCAATGGAGGTTTTTATTCAAAATGGGCATCATAAGGGATGGAAGATGTGGAAAGGTGAGGTTATCAGGAGACTGGAATGCATGTGATTTATTTTTTGTGAAAGTTTAGGACCCGGGGAGGGACTGGATGGAGTAGTGTTTTGCGAAGATGGGGGGGAGGGATAGGGGGGCTTGGGTTATAAGTTTGGATTTGGGTGGAGTTGGGAAAGGGACGAAAGGGCTTTAATTATGTAATGGTTGATTTTGTGTGTGAATCATGGAGGGTAAGGGAGGTTGGGGCCGAGAACGGTTTAGGGCAATAGCTGCGACTATGCTTAGGACTAGAAAAGGAATAGGTGGGTGTCTCCTGGAGTCTACCTGGAGAGAATTCCAGGGGGTCAACGCCCCCGGCCGGTCCGTGACCAGGCCTCCTGTTGGACCAAGTCTGATCAAACCCGGCTTTCTGCTACTGCTGGCGCCGCAGTCCAAGTACGAACCACAGCCCGGCTGATCAGGTACTGACTTCAGGTGCCTGTCCAGTGCCTGTTGAAGACAGCCAGGGGCTTTTTTGGTAACCCCTAAGTATGCTGGGAGGCGTTGAAAATCTTGGGCCCCTGACACTTTTGTGTTGTCCCTC
>WNWK01057193.1:0-10805 GCA_009830355.1 Cherax destructor
AGGTGTACAAGTGGATGATGGGCATAAACAAAGGAGATATTAATAAAATACTGAGGATATCGAACCAAGTAAGAACGAGAAATAACGGATTTAAATTGGATAAATTTAGATTTAGAAAGGACATAGGCAAGTACTGGTTTTCGAACAGAGTTGTAGATGCGTGAACAATCTTCCGAGTAGGGTGATAGAGGCTAGGACCTTGGGTGGCTTTAAAAGAGATTGGACAAATATATGGAGTGGGAGGGGCTGGGTTTGATTAGTGTCGTGAGTACAGGAGTAAATTTCTAGGGTAGTGGTGGTTTTGATAAGGACCTGCCTTGTATGGGCCAGTAGGCCTTCTGCAGTGTTCCTCCATTCTTATGTTCTTATGTTCTAAACTTATCTAACTTGAATCCATTATTGGGTTCTCTCTGGAGAGATATCCTCAAGACCTTATTTATATCCCCTTTGTTAATACCATTTTCCACTTGTATACCTCGATCATGTCTCCCCTCATTCTACGCCTTACAAGTGAATGTAATTTTAGGCTTCAATCTTTCTTCGTAAGGAAGATTTCTAATGCTATGTATACTTAGTCATTCTACGCTGAATGTTTTCTAACGAATTTATGTCCATTCTGTAATATGGAGACCAGAACTGAGCTGGTAATCTAGGTGAGGCCTTACTAATGATGTATAAAGCTGTAATATAACCTCAGGACTTCTGTTGCTAACACTTGATATAAATCCCAGTAATCTATTTGCCTTATTACGTACGCTTAGGCATTGCTGTCTTGGTTAAGGTGCTGTTTACCATCACCCCCAAGCCCTTTTCTCACAATCTGTAGGCTAAGTTCTACGTTATTTAACTTATAAGTGCTTGGGTTATGGACACTCCCGAGCTTCAGAACCTTGCATTTATCTACATTGAACTGCATCTGCCACTTTTCTGACCACGAATTAAGTTTGTCTAAATCTTCCTGAAGTTCTATGACATCTATGTTTGAATCAATTATCCTACCTATCTTCGTGTCGTCGGCAAATTTGCTCATATCACTAGTAATTCCAACCTAAATTTGAAACTACCCAAGATCCTAGCTTCAATAACCCTACTAGGCAGACTGTTCCACTCATCAACTACCCTATTACTAAACCAATATTTTCCTATATCCTTTCTAAATCTAAACTTATCCAATTTGAATCCATTATTGCAGGTTCTCTCTTGAGAGATATCCTCAAGACCTTATTTATATATTGTATTATATAATTATATTGTATTATATATTGTATTAATATTGGTAGAATTACCAACAATATGTTAAGTTAAAGGACACAAATGCAACTAATGTGACATTTTATTGTGGCAACGTTTCACTCTCCAGGAGCACCATTTTAGCCAACTTGTCCATGGAACACCTAGAGGCTGAACACTTCGCCAACATCATCCCTCAAGCATCACTTTGGTTACATTATGTAGACGATGCACTCATAATAACTCCCAAACGTTTTAATGTACGGAATCTTCAGGCGAGGCTCAACGCAGTTGAACCGGCGATCCAGTTTACACTAGAAGAAGAGTCCAATGACAGGCTTCCTTTTCTAGACATCCTCATTCACAAAGTAGATAACAATCTAAGATTTCAAGTTTGCCGGAAACCTACAAATAAAAATGATCTCACACACTCTATTCCAGTCAAGATACCAAAACCAAAAGAGACATCATCATCAGATTTTTCCTGAGAGCATACCGAATTTGTAATCCTGAGTTTCTTGACGAGGAATATAGATACAGGGACCCCGGTGTTCGTATGCTCCAAACTCAACAATTATGTAAGTGTATTTTTGTTAAGTAAAAGGACACAAATGCAACTAATGTGACATTTTATTGTGGCAACGTTTCGCTCTCCAGGAGCTTTCTAAGTGTATTTTTGTAAGTGCTTTTGTAAGTGTATTTTTGGGGTCTAAAAGGACTAGTCTTATTTACATTATTCCATATAGGAATAAATTCATTTGGTAATGGCACTTGAACAGCATTCTGGAACGAATAAATTACAAAAACGAGGGTCCACTGTATATTCATCAAACCTTCACTGATTTACATTTTCCTTCCTTTTTTTATCAAAGATTGCAAGAAAAGAGCTCTTCAGTTAATTATCCATGCACCAACACCACTCTTAACAAAGTTATAATTCTTCCCAACAGCCAGGTTGTACTGAACGTTTCTAAAGTGCTAGCACAAGCTAACACTAGAGTTGCCATTGCTTCCAGCACTTCAATAAAGGCTCAACCAGGACAAAATCCAAGCACCATGAACCAATCAATGCAGGGGTTTACACTATACCCTGTGGAGGCTGTGACAGGATTTATGTAGGTGAAACAGCAAGGAACCTTGAACATGCCTCAATGAACACATTAATGCATGTAGGAATGATAACTTGAACAATGCCTGTGTACAACACCGAAATTCCAGCAATCATCTCATGAAATTCAAGGACGCCCAATTAGTGATCAAAGAACCTAATTTCTGCAGACGCAAGTGCCTTGAATTAGCATTAATCACTGTTTCTAACACAGTTTAACAAAACAGAGACAGCTTCATCAGAGTCGCTGACCTCTTGGACCACTTGGGGAGGGTCGATGGTGCTCCTGCAAGCAGCAGATCCTGGTGCAACCTACTGCTGTTTGCAATGGCTGTCTGGCTGTCCTGTTGAAGAAGGACAGGCACCTAGCAACATCTGTTGTTGGGGCAATGGATGCATTCCTAGAATGTTTGTTAATTGCTTATTACTCTGTAATTTGTTCATGATTGTAACATGTATGGATGTGTTTATGATTCATTACCTTTGTAACTTGTCATGATTGTGACCAGCTATACCTGGAGCTCATTACCTTGTAACTTGTCATGATTGTGACCAGCTCTACCTGGAGCTCATTACCTTGTAACTTGTCATGATTGTGATTACTACTGTAACTTGTTCAGCTATCAAATCTTTGGAGTCTTATGTACTCTGTAATCTTTTGGCTACCGCCCACAAGATGGGTATGGGGTGCATAATAAAGATATTAAACTAACTTCATCATCTCTGAGGTCTTAGCAAGAATCATTCTGAAAACAGTAAACCCTGCCATCACATAGTCTCTGCTGCTTATAGTACACAAGTTCATTACAGAGGAGTGACTCAAATCCAACCACCAATATTTGTCTAACCTATTTTTATGCTACCCAAGTAATAGGTTTTATAACCTTTACTCATGTGTAAGTTGATTGTTCTACCATATTGTATTACTACTAGTATTGCACCTCACTCTAAGCCATATATACCCTGTGTCCATGTATTGTTTGTAACGGCTTGATAAAGCTCCTGGAGAGCGACACGTGCCACAATAAAATGTCACATTAGTTGCATTTGTGTCATTTTTACTTAGTAAGACACTTGTCACTGCCAGAAGACACTTGTCACTGCCAGTGTTAAGACATTTGTCACTGCCAGTGTTAAGACACTTATCACTGGCAGTGTTCAGACACTTGTCACTGCCAGTGTTAAGACACTTGACACTGCCAGTGTTAAGACACTTGTCACTGGCAGTGTTAAGACACTTGACACTGGCAGTGTTAAGACACTTGTCACTGGCAGTGTTAAGACACTTGTCACTGGCAGTGTTAAGACACTTGTCACTGGCAGTGTTAAGACACTTGTCACTGTCAGTGTTAAGACACTTTGTCACTGCCAGTGTTAAGACACTTATCACTGGCAGTGTTCAGTCCTCCTGGGATCCACATCATCTAACTCGACAATTTAATGTTTCAGTTTTTCTCCAAAGGAAACTTTGTTATGTTTCTCATTGCCTGGCAGATTTGATCAAATACAGTATTTAGCATTAGTGATGGGTGTTAGGGCTCAATAAAGCGTCACCTGTGGTGGCCCTGAATAACAACAACAACAATTACAGACTCAAAATTACTAAAGGTTTGTCATAATTCTGGTCATTATATGAAGCTCGGGAGTAACTACCACTGCAACACTTATTTGTGAGGTAAGTGAGCACTTTCATATTGTTATTTATTGTCACAATGTGATAAATCAGTGGAAATAATGATAATACTGATGCAAGTGATCAGCGTATTACCAAGACCTCAGTAACTTTACTAAGTTTATTTAAGTTAACTTACACTTAAGTTGACTTACACTTAAGTTAACTTACACTTCAATTAACTTTACACTTAAGTTGACTTACAATTAAGTTGACTTACAATTAAGGGAACTTACACTTAAGTTAACTTACACTTCAATTAACTTACACTTAAGTTGACTTACAATTAAGTTGACTTACAATTAAGGGAACTTACACTTGTTAACTTACACTTGTTAACTTACACTTAAGCTTGACTTACACTTAAGGGAACTTACACTTAACTTACACTTAAATTAACTTACACTAAAGTTAACTTACACTAAGTTGACTTACACTAAAGTTGACTTACACTTAAGTTAACTTACACTTAAGTTGACTTACACTTAGTTAACTTACACTTGTTGACTTACACTAAAGTTAACTTACACTTGTTAACTTACACTTAAATTAACTTACACTTGTTGACTTACACTTAAGTTAACTTACACTTGTTGACTTACACTTAGTTGACTTACACTTAAGTTAACTTACACTTCAATTAACTTACACTTCAATTAACTTACACTTGCTGACTTACACTTGTTAACTTACACTTGCTGACTTACACTTAAGTTGACTTACACTTGCTAACTTACACTTAAGTTGACTTACACTAAAGTTAACTTACACTTAAGTTAACTTACACTTAAATTAACTTACACTAAAGTTAACTTACACTTAAGTTGACTTTACACTTAAGTTAACTTACACTTGTTTAACTTACACTTAAATTAACTTACACTTAAGTTGACTTACACTTAAGGGAACTTACACTTAGTTGACTTACACTTAAGTTGACTTACACTTAAGTTAACTTACAACTTAAATTAACTTACACTAAAGTTAACTTACACTTAGTTGACTTTACACTTGTTGACTTACACTTGTTAACTTACACTTCAATTAACTTACACTTAAGTGACTTACACTTAAGTTAACTTACACTTAAGTTGACTTACACTTGTTGACTTACACTTAACCCTTAAACGGTCCAAACGTATATTTACGTTACCTCGCGCAGTGCCCCGAATTTTGGAAAAAAATATTTTTTTATAGAGAAATAAAGAGCACATTTTTTTAAGTGTTATAGGATAAAAAAAAAAGAATTTGGGTCAGTAGTTACCGAGATATGAGGCGGAGAAGTTGGCACTGGATGCTCACCTGACAGCAACAGGAGTCCCGCCACTTGCAGAATCGTTGCCGATATCCTTTTTTTTTACTATTTTATTATTTTATATAATTTTTATGTTCTCATATTCACAATTTACAGTAGTTCTTGTGATTTCATAGCTAATCTTTGTTCTGACACTAATATTAGGTACTGAAATTGTACTCAAATAATAATAATAATGATAGTGCATATAAATAATAATAATAATAATAATGATAGTGAATAATAATAATAATAATAGTGAATAATAATAATAATAATAATAATAATAATAATGATAATAGTATAATAATACTAATAATAATAATAATAATAATAATAATAATAATAATAAGTGCATAATAAGATTAATAATAATAATAATAATAATAATAATAATAATAATAATAATAATAATAAAAGATTTGTGTCGCTGCCTTATCTCATCTGATCTCCACTAATGACTCTGGTGACATTTCAGAGAAGGGTGAGCCATAGTCTTATCTCTTCTTATCATCCAGTAATTACCATGATGACATTTGACAGCTTACATTGCTTCCTTTATTTGTTATGCAAACCTGTCTGTCTGTCTGTCTGTCTGTCTGTATCTGTCTGTCTATGTGTCTGTCTTTCTGTCTGCCTGTGTCGTCTCCTTTCTGTCTGTTTGTCTCAGAGAGTAGCTCAAGAACCAACTGGTATTACGCAGATCACAAGCACATTATAACACTTTGTCTTGATTTTTTTAGTTATCCTAGGTAATTTACACTATGTATAATTGTATTTACCTATGTGTTCCTGTGAGATAGAGACAGATAGAGACAGAGACAGATAGATACAGACAGACAGACAGAGATAGACAGCCAATCAGGTATCCAGCTGACCAGCCAGCTGCTAGCCAACCAGCTGTTTGCCAGCCAGGTCCCTATGCAGGGAGGCAGCCAGCTGGCCTGCCAGCCTGCTGACATCACTTTCCACTTCAAAGGGGAGTGTTAATAGGATATGACATCAGTGAATCTATAGTGTATGCCGCAGTGTTTGCTCTAACTGGCCCTCAAATTAACTGGTGCTCCCACAAGGTACTAAGTGGTCCCAGATTTTTAATATGGCGACACCGAGTGTTAAGACCCATTCTATGCTGACAAGGAATCTCAGGCCAATCGTGCAAATTTGGAGGCAGGAAAATAAAACGTAAAATTACGTTGGGGCATTAGCAGTGCTAACGTAAATATACGTGTGGACCGTTTAAGGGTTAAGTTAACTTACACTTAAGTTGACTTACACTAAAGTTAACTTACACTTGTTAACTTACACTTAAATTAACTTACACTAAAGTTAACTTACACTTAAGTTGACTAACACTTGTTGACTTACACTTAAGTTGACTTACACTTGTTAACTTACACTTAAGTTGACTTACACTAAAGTTAACTTACACTTAAGTTAACTTACACTTAAATTAACTTACACTTAAGTTGACTTACACTTAAGTTGACTTACACTTATAATCTTACACTTAAATTAACTTACACTTAAGTTGACTTACACTTAAGTTAACTTACACTTAAGTTGACTTACACTTAAGTTAACTTACACTTAAGTTAACTTACACTTGTTAACTTACACTTAAATTAACTTACACTTAAGCTGACTTACACTTAAGGGAACTTACACTTGCTGACTTACACTTGTTGACTTACACTTAAGTTAACTTACACTTAGTTAACTTACACTTAGCTGACTTACACTTAAGTTACCTTACACTTAACTTGACTTACACCTAACTTGACTACACTTGTTAACATACACTTGTTGACTTACACTTAAGTTAACTTACACATAAGTTAACTTACACAAATTAACTTACACTTAAGTAAATTTACACAAATTAACTTACCCTTAAGTTAATCTTACACTAAGTTAACTTACAATTAAGTTAACTTAGACTTAAGTTACTTACACAAGGTAAAGTTGTTACAATTATCATACATATTAACATATACAGTGGACCCCGAGTTTCGTAAGGTTCTTACAGTGGACCTCGCCATTCGAATTTAACTGCTCCAGGAGCTTGTTCTTAACGTGAAATGTTCTGAAAGGCGATTTAATTTTTCCCATAAGAAATAATGGAAATACAATTAATCCGTTCCAGAAATCCAAAAATATAAAAAAAATATTATATTTTAATAAAATTAAGCTTCTACATAGACAAAAACATTAAATACTACAGTGCTGTACTACTAAAAGTATTAGTAAATAAATGCAAGTTTTTTTACTTACCATTATTGAAGATTGTTGATGGTATATGGAAGAGAGGGAGTAGGAGGGAGGGAGGGAGGGGTTAGTGTTTGGAAGGGAATCCTTCCAGAAGGACTTCAGGTACCAAAGCCCTATCTGGGGTTACTTCTTTCTTTGTCTTTTAATCCCACTTAGGACCAGCTTGGGAGTTACTGGACACTTTAACAAAATAACTGTCCACAGTCCTCTGTTTCTGGCGCCTTTCAACATGTTCCTGAAGAAGGACATTGTTTGGTCACTGAACATGCTGTTATGGCTTGTTTGAGCTTGTTCAGGTGGTATTTTTCAACAAAACTTTGCAATCTATTCCACATTGTACACATTTTCCCTAATCTCTGAAGAAGGCACCTTCTTCAGCCCCTCTTCCTCCTCCTTCTCCCGTGAATCAATAGCCTCAAATCTGGTCTGATGCTCTTCCATTTCCAGCTCTTGCAGCTCTTGAGTTGTTAGCTCTACCCTGTGTCCCTGCACTAGCTCTTCCACATCATCGCCACTCACCTCCAACCCCATGGACTTGCCCAATTCCACAATAGAGTCCACAACAGGCACAGGGTCGGCAGGGTCAGGGTCAGCCTCAAACCCTTCAAAATCCCTCTGTTGGACACAACCTGGCCACAATGGTCTCCAAGCAGAGTTCAAAGTCCTTGAAGTCACTCCTCCCAAGCCTTGCCTATAAGGCCTATGCAGCTGTAGATATTGAAATGATTCTTCCAGAACTCTAAGGGTCAATTCACTGTCCGAGGTCATTTCAAAGCACTTTTCAAACACTGCTTTTGTGTAGAGTTTTTTGAAGTTACAGATGACCTGCTGGTCCATGGGCTGGAGGAGAGGAGTGGTGTTAGAGGCAAGAACTTCAGTTTTATAAATTTGAAGTCTTCACACAGTAGGTCTTCCATGTTTTGAGGATGTGAAGGAGCATTGTCCAGCAACAGGAGGCACTTTTTTTCCAAACCCTTTTCCTGTAGGTATTTTTCACACTGAGGCCAAACACTTCATGGATCCAGTCACTGAAAAGGTGCTTTGTGACCCATGCATTCTGACTAGCTCTCCACAAGACACACAATCTACTTTTGACGACATTGTGTCTCTTGAACACTCTGGGATTTTCTGAGTGATACACTAGTAAAGGCTTTAATTTAAAATCCCCACTAGCATTACTACACATCATGAGAGTTAGCCTGTCTTTCATAGGCTTGTGTCCTGGCAGTGCCTTTTCCTCCTGAGTAATGTAGGTCCTGTTGGGCATTTTCTTCCAAAACAGGCCTGTTTCGCACAATTGAACACTTGTTCAGGCTTCAAATTTTCAGTCTTTATGTAGTCCTGAAACTCCTTTATGAATTTTTCAGCTGCATGTTTGTCTGAACTGGCAGCCTCACCATGCCTTACCACATTATGTATGCCACTACGATGTTTAAATCTTCAAACCAGCCTTTGCTGGCTTTAAATTCACTACCATTACAATCAGCACTGGTTGCAGGCATTTTCTTTTAAAAGATCGGCATGCAAGTTCCTTGCCTTTTCACAAATAATTGACTCAGACACACTATCGCCCGCTAACCTTTTTATCCTTGATCCACACCAGCAACAACTTTTCAATCTCTTCGATTATTTGTGGTCTGTTTTTTGGGCCCGCACAGTAACCCCTTTTTTCAACATCAGCTTGTTTAAATTTTTTTCCCCTTTTTAAGCAGGATAGAAGGATAGTTGACCTTTTTTTTTATATATTGGCAAGATCACACAATGACACCACTCCGTATTTTTTTATTATTTTTCTTCATTTCTACGGTGTTTCTCACTTTTATCGCCCAGGGGTACCACTAGGAACTTTTTTTGGGGCCCATGGTAGCTTATTTCACAGTGCACGTAATGAACAAACCCCAAAAAAATTTTAATTAAGTGGAAATGTCTGTGGGGCGTGGGGGATTGTTTCTCGAGTGTAAACAACGCGGACTGGCTCCACGCTGCGCTGTGGGGCCCCCAAAACGCCTGGGGGGTCACGAACGTTTTGTCGCTCGCGAAATTTTTTTCCCTGCACCAATTTTTTTACTAATGACGATTTGTTCGACTGCCGAGCCTTTTTAATAGGGGGGGCCACTGTATTTTGTAAAATTGGTTTTTTTTTTGGGGTTTGGGAAAAACGTAAACTGGCTGGGAAAATATTTGGGACCTGTCCGCCTGCCCGCACCTGTGCAGGGGGGCCCGGGGGCCCGTGGCGTTGTTTCCATTGAGAGAACATTACCCAGTGCGCTCTTTCAAACATTCACAATACATTTTGTCTTTTTTTTTGGGGGGTTTTTTGGGGGGTCACTGTGAAATAATACCTGGGTCCAAAGAAGCTTCCTAGTGGCAACTGTGGTAAAGAAAGTGAGGAACACCACGAACTGAAGAAAAAGATTATGAAAAATATGAATGGCATCGTCTTTTGGGGGCTTGGGATGTCAAAAACCCCATCATTCAGCTCTCCCTGGCAAAGAGAAATGAGATCAAGGAAGCTAAGTTGCAAAAAGGGGGGTTTTTTTTGTTAATGAAAAAAAGATCGAAACAGTGGATGAGGACGCACCTGCGTCCCGCGCAGGTCGGAGCAGGCGGACAGGTCTAATACAAACACGAGCCAGTTTGTTCCAAAATCGAAAAAATTTCAAAACGATGTTTCAAAATAAGAACCTTTCGAAACTCGGGGGTCCACTGTATTAACTTTACAAAATATCTGCTAAGATATAAGTGATATTATTATAGTGCTGCTGATGTTGTGTCAAGTGCCTGACCTGATGTCTAATAACACCACCTTGATAATTTTGGGCAAGTGCCTGACCTTGATGTCTAAAAACCTTAGAGACCTTTGGCCGGGAGCCCGCTAGGGCCCAATTTTAAAAAAAACCCATGGTTTTTTCCCCCCATGTGGCCACCCACTGCAAAGTTTTTTCCCCCTTATCAAAATCCCACCCTCTTTTTGCCTTTTTCCCGTGTCGTCACGTTTTTTCCCTTTAAACCCTTTCCCTTGGTCATGCCCCTAGCTCTGGGGAAAAAAATCTCGTTACAAACATTTGCCCTTTCTCTAATTTCCTGATGTGCTTTTCCCGGGGGGGGGGTTTCCCAAAATGGTTCTATCCCATTTTTGGACCTGACGAACGGTGTACAGATAATGTTGTCAAGTGCCCGACCTTGATGTCTAATAACACCTTTAAAATATTGTGTCAAGTGCCTGACCT
>WNWK01057194.1:0-10805 GCA_009830355.1 Cherax destructor
TTTGGGTAGCATTAAAATTTTGAGAAATTTTCTGTTGGGGGACGGAGGAAGGCCCTGCCTAGTATGGGCCAACGGCCTGCTGCAGTTTTCCCCCTTTCTTATGTTCTTATGTGGATAAAATTAATAATTCAGAGACTACTCATTCAGAAATGTTCAAGATATGTCAAAGTATTTTATCCACAGTGGTATATTACAGACCATTCTGGAAAATACCCTGACTTTGCTCCTGTAAAAAAGTATTGATACTACATGGATTCAATGATACTCAGCATGGATTCAATGATACCAATGGTTCAATGATACCAGCATGGATTCACCGGGGGCCGTTCCTGCCAACTAATTTGTTAACAGTGGGGCTTTTGAGGCAGTTGATAATGATAAAGAATTCGATATCGTTTATTTGGTTTTGAAGGCTTTTGATAGATACCACATCAGAGACTGTTAAAGAAGGGCTGCTCATGGCATTGGGGGAAAAGTGTTGTCATGGATCGAGTCATGGCTCCCTGGAAGCAGAGGGTGTGCATAAACGGGTAAATCAGGGGGATCTGTAACAAGTGGCGTTCCTCAGGATCGGTTTGGGCCGTTGTTGTTTATAATATATAAAAGACCTTGACGAGGGAATTTCTAGTGATAGAGCAAATTCGCTGATGACACGAAGATAGGTAGGAAATGATTAAACGTAGATGTCATGAACTACAGGAGGATTTAGACAAACCTTTTTGGTCAGAAAATGGCAGACAGTTCAATGTAGATAAATGAAAGTCTAAAGCTCGGGAGTGCCATAACCCAAGACTTATAAGTTAAATAACGTAGAATTGATACAGATTGGAGGAAGGACTTGGGGGTGATGGTAAGCGCAACCTTAAACCAAGACAGCAATGCCTAAGCGTACGTAATAAGGCAAATAGATTCTGGGATTTATATCAAGAAGTGTAGCAACAGAAGTCCAGACGTTATATTACACTTTATACATCAAGTAAGGCCTCCCCCAGTTTGCAGCCGCTGGTCTCCATATTACAGAATGGACATAAATTCGTTAGAAAACATTCAGCGAGAATGACTAAATTTAATAGTTAGAAATCTTCCTTACGAAGAAAGTTAAGACCCTTAAATTACATTCACTTGTAAGCGTAGAATGAGGGGAGACATGATCGAGGTATACAATGGAAAATGGATTAAAAATGGGATATAATAAGGTCTTGGGGGTATCTTCCAAGAGAGAACCCCAATAATGGATTCAAGTTAGATAAGTTTAGATTTAGAAAGGATATAGGAAAGTATTGGTTTGGAAATAGGGTAGTTGATGAATGGAACAGTCCCTAGTAGGGTTATTGAAAAGGACCTTGGTGTTTTAAATTTAGGTTGGATAAATTCATGAGTGAAAGGGGTTTGGGATTTGAGGGGAATTGCACATGAGAAATAAAATTATCAAAGCTTATTTTTTGGGTAGATTAAAAATTAGGTTGAAAATATTCTGTTGGTGGGATGGAATGTGAAGGACCTGCCTAGAATGGGCCAACAGGCCTGCTGCAGTGTTCCTCCTTTCTTATGTTCTTATGTTCTTACGTGTGTGTGTGTGTGTGTGTGTGTATGTACATGTGTGTATTGTATGTGTGTATGTATATACATGTATGCGTGTGTTTTTATATGTATTTTTGTGTGGACCCAACAATTAAAATTTGCACCAATAACTCATTCATTGTGGCTGGGTGTGACTAATAGTTTATTGCTTTATAATTTGTTCAGGTGAAACATTTTACAGACAAGTAAATTTTTCGTTCATTACCTTGTAACTAGTGATAATTACCAATTGTACCTTGTTCAGCTATCAAAACTTTGGGGCCCAGCTCCTGGACCCTATATATCCTCTGTAACTGCAAATACCTTTGTAACTTGTCATGATTGTGACCATCTGAGTTCATTACCTTTGTAACTTGCTCAGCTATCAAACTTTGAGGTCCAGTCCCTGGACCCATTATGTACCTCTGTAATCTTTTGACTACCGCCCACAGGATGGGTATGGGGTGCATAATAAAGATATCAAACTAAACCTCATGTGCGAGTCCCACTCAAACCCCTTTTCCTCATGAATTTATCCAACCTAAATTTGAAACTACTTAAGTCCTAGCTTCAGTAAACATAGGCAGACTGTTCCACTCATCAACTACCCTTTTTTCCAAACCAATACTTTCCTATATCCTTTCTAAATCTAAACTTATCTAACTTGATTCCATTATTGGGTTCTCTTGGAGAGATATCCTCAAGACCTTATTTATATCCCCTTTGTTAATACCCATTTTCCACTTTTATACCTCGATCATGTCTCCCTCATTCTACGTCTTAAAGTGAATGTAATTTTAGGGTCTTCAATCTTTCTTCATACGGAAGATTTCTAATGTTATGTTTCCAGTCTGGACAGCAAGAAGAGTACTATCATCTGTAAATCGTCCGAGTGTACTGACCTTGTAAACTGTATTTTACTCAACAATGGCTCAAAGAAATATTAAATCTTGGTGGACCTGACTTAACTCAGTGGTGACCTGACTTAACTCAGTGAAGACGTGCTTGTGTGCTCCTGTGAATCTGAACAAAGATGTCTCTCTTGAGCTACTATACCAGCAGCTGAAGGAAGAACTGAGGGGAGCTAAGCTTGAGATACAGCGACTGACTGAGGGAAAAAAAAAAGGATTCATAGTAATCCTCCTGTTGAAATCCTCAAGCCAAGAAAGGAACCTGGACAGTAGCTAAATGCATGGGACAAAGTTAAAGATCAAGAGGACAGATGAAGAGGTAGAATCAACGAAGAACCAGGAACCTGTTGTGGAAACATTGAACCGATTCTCCGTGCTACCAATGAATGCGAGTCGACTACTGAGAACATCACGACGAACGACACCAAGGAAGGTAAGAACATTGTTCTTGTTGGGGATAGTCAGATTAGGTACATGGATAGGGCTTTCTGCTTGAAAGATAGAAGTAGGAGACAGAGGGTTTGCTTTCCTGGGGCTGGGATGAAGCATATTTTTAGCCATCTGGACGACATCATGAGAGGTAATGGGAGCAATCCTATTATCTGTCTCAGTGCTGGAGGCAACGATGTTGGCAGACGTAGGAGTGAGGACCTGACTAGCAGGTATAGGTCAGCAATAGACATAATTAGGAAGAAGTCTGGGAACCCTGTCATATGTGGTATTTTGCCAAGGAGAGGAGTTGGAGATGAATGGCTGTCCAGGGCAATTGGTGTCAATTGCTGGCTGGACAAATACTGTAAGGAAAATGCAGTAACATTCATTGACAACTGGGACCTCTTCGTTAGAAAACATTCAGCGTAGAATGACTAAATTAATACATAGCATTATAAATCTTCCTTACGAAGAAAGATTGAAGACCCTTAAATTACATTCACTTGTAAGACGTAGAATGAGGGAGACATGATCGAGGTATACAAGTGGAAAATGGGTATTAACAAAGGGGATATAAATAAGGTCTTGAGGGTATCTCTCCAAGAGAAACCCCAATAATGGATTCAAGTTAGATAAGTTTAGATTTAGAAAGGATATAGGAAAGTATTGGTTTGGAAATAGGGTAGTTGATGAATGGAACAGTCTGCCTAGTAGGGTTATTGAAGCAAGGACCTTGGGTAGTTTTAAATTTAGGTTGGATAAATTCATGAGTGAAAGGGGTTGGATTTGAGTGGGAATTGCACATGAGTAAATAAAATTATCAAAGCTTATTTTTGGGTAGCATTGAAAATTAGGTTGAACAAATATTCTGTTGGTGGGATGGAATGTGAAGGACCTGCCTAGAATGGGCCAACAGGCCTGCTGCAGTGTTCCTCCTTTCTTATGTTCTTATGTTCTTATGGTAGAAATGACATGTATGCCAGGGATGGGGTTCACTTATCCATTTCTGGGGGGGGGGCACTGGCAACTGCAGTCGAGGTATCTTTTAGGGCTTTAAACTAGAAAAAGTTAGTGGTATGGGTTTTGAGGAAAAACAGTGAAGTCCCAGTGTAGTAATATTATAAGTTCTAGGAGAACTAGTAATAGACAGAATAAGGTGGATAGTGGAAAGCTAGTGACACTAGATGACAAGGATAGTAATAGGTATAGTGGAAAAACAGAAATGAGCAGGAAGGGTAAAGAGAAAGGAGGGTCTTTAAATATATATTACACCAATAGTCGTAGTGCTAGGAATAAGATGGATGAGTTGAGATTAGTTGCAAGTATGGGTAATAGGGATGTTTTTGCAATAACTGAGACTTGGTTTAATATGAAAAATCGGGACTTGCCTGCCGAATGTCACATTCAGGGTTTTAAATTGTTCCAAGTAGACAGAAGTATCGGGAAGGGGGGTGGGGTGGCACTCTATATCCGTGATCATTTAAATTGTTGCATAAAAACGGGCATAAAGTCTGAAATAATACATACAGAGTCTGTCTGGATAGAATTTTCAGAGGGGTGTGAAAAATTGATTTTAGGCGTGATATATCGTCCTCCAAACTTAGATAGGGAACAAGGGAGACTACTCTGGGAGGAAATTGTTAAGGCCATAAGGCATGATAACGTAGTAATTCTAGGGGATTTAAACTTTAGTCAGATCGATTGGAATTTCTTGACAGGGAATTTAGAATCTAACGACTTTTTAGAAGTTGTTCAGGATTGTTTTTTGAAGCAGTTTGTGACAGAACCTACAAGGGAAATAACCTACTTGACTTGGTTCTGCAACAAGGAATCCCTTGTTAAAAATTTAGAAATTACAGAGGAACTCTGCACAAGCGACCACAAGTCATTTACCTTTAGCATTGAATGGATGTATGATAGTAGGGATAATTCAGTAACAGTCCCAGACTTTCGCTTAGCAGATTATAATAGGCTTAGAGAATACTTATCAACTGTGGACTGGGGTAACAAAGAGAGCTATCAATATGACAACTTTCTTAACACTATACAGGCTGTCCAAAGAACATTTATCCCGTATAAAGAAATTAGATCAAGTAGAAATGACCCAAAATGGATGAATAATAGGCTCAAATATCTTTTAGGGCAGAAGAAAGGAATTTATAGGTGCATAAATAGAGGTGAGGGTCATCTTATAAATCAGTATACTGACATTAAGAGGGACGTTAAAAGGGTATAAGAAAAGCTAAACGGGACTATGAAATTAAAGTTGCTAGGGATTCAAAACTAACCCAAAAGTTCTTTCCAGGTTTATAGAACAAAAGTTAGGGATAAGATAGGTCCCCTTAAAAATAACTCTGGGCATCTTACTGACAAGGAGAATGATATGTGCTCTATTTTTAATAATTATTTTCTCTCAGTTTTCACAAAAAAAGACACTAATAATATCCCAGTAATTAATTTTTAGAGTCCCTGAAGAAGATAAATTATGTAATGTCACAGTCACTAGCGAAATGGTTATGAAACAAGTAGACCGTCTGAAACAAAATAAATCGCCAGGTCCTGATGAGCTTTTTCCAAGGGTTCTTAAGGAATGCAAAATGGAACTCTGTGAACCAATATCTAACATTTTTAATTTATCTCTTCAAACAGGTGTAGTGTCTGATATGTGGAAGATGGCTAATGTAATTCCTATTTTTAAAGCAGGGGACAAGTCACTACCGTCAAATTACCGCCCAATAAGCCTGACCTCAATTGTAGGCAAATTACTAGAGTCAATTATAGCTGATATTATTAGAAGCCATTTAAATAACCATAATTTGATTAATAATACTTAGCATGGATTCACGAGGGCCGTTCCTGCCTATCTAATTTATTAACCTTCTTTGGTAAAGCTTTTGAGGCTGTTGATCACGATAAATAATTTGATATTGTTTATTTAGATTTTAGTAAGGCTTTTGATAGAGTCCCGCACCAGAGACTGTTAAAGAAAGTGGCAGCTCATGGCATTGGGGGAAAAGTGCTGTCATGGATGAGTCATGGCTCACCAATAGAAAGCAGAGTGTGCATAAATGGGGTTAAATCCGAGTGGGGATCTGTAACAAGTGGTGTTCCACAGGGATCAGTCCTAGGCCCGTTGTTGTTTACTGTAATATATATCAATGACCTTGATGAGGGAAAAACTAGTGATATGAGCAAATTCGCCGATGACACGAAGATAGGTAGGATAATTGATTCTAACGTAGATGTCAGGGAACTTCAGGAGGATTTAGACAGACTAAATTCCTGGTCAGAAAAGTGGCAGATGCAGTTCAATGTAGATAAATGAAAGGTTCTGAAGCTCGGGAGTGTCCATAACCCAAGCACTTATAAGTTAAATAACGTAGAACTTAGCCATACAGAGGCTGTTGATCACGATAAAGAATTCGATATTGTTTATTTAGATTTTAGTAAGGCTTTTGATAGAGTACCGCACCAGAGACTGTTAGAAAGTGGCAGCTCATGGCATTGGGGAAAAGTGTTGTCATGGATCGAGTCATGGCTCACCAATAGGAAGCAGAGATGTGCATAAATGGGGTTAAATCTGAATGGGGACTTGTAACAAGTGGAGTTCCACAGGGATCAGTCTTAGGCCCATTATTTATAATATATATCAATGACCTGACGAGGAATTACTAGTGATATGAGCAAATTCGCCGACGACACGAAGATAGGTAGGATAATTGATTCAAACATAGTTAAATAACGTAGAACTTAGCCATACAGATTGCGAAAAGGACTTGGGGGTTATGGTAAGCAGCAACCTTAAACCAAGACAGCAATGCCTAAGCTTACGTAATAAGGCAAACAGATTAGTACTGGGATTTATATCAAGAAGTGTAAGCAACAAAATAAATCGCCGGGTCCTGATGAGCTTTGCAAGGGTTCTTAAAGAATGCAAAATGGAACTCTATGAACCAATATCCAACATTTTTAATTTATCTCTTCAAACATGTGTAGTGTCTGATATGTGGAAGATGGCTAATGTAATTCCTATTTTTAAAGCAGGGGACAAGTCACTACGTCAAATTACCGCCCAATAAGCCTGACCTCAATTGTAGGCAAATTACTAGAGTCAATTATAGCTGATATGATTAGAAGCCATCTAGATAACCATAATTTGATTAATGATACTCAGCATGGATTCACGAGGGCCGTTCCTGCCTATCTAATTTGTTAACCTTCTTCACTAAAGCTTTTGAGGCTGTTGATCACGATAAAGAATTTGATATTGTTTATTTAGACTTTAGTAAGGCTTTTGATAGAGTACCACACCAGAGACTGTTAAAGAAAGTGGCAGCTCATGGCATTGGGGAAAAGTGCTGTCATGGATCGAGTCATGGCTCACCAATAGGAAGCAGAGTGTGCATAAATGGGGTTAAATCCGAATGGGGACTTGTAACAAGTGGAGTTCCACAGGGATCGAGTCTTAGGCCCATTGTTATTTATAATATATATCAATGACCTTGACGAGGGAATTACTAGTGATATGAGCAAATTCATGAGACACGAAGATAGGTAGGATAATAATGTGAGTAGTCACGAAAGCGCTTGGAATTCTTCTATTTTTCATAGTGGTTGACTTAACTCAGTGAAGACGTTTCTTGTGTGCTCTCTGTCAATCTGAAGAAGATGTCTCTCTTGAGCTACTCTACCAGCAGCTGAAGGAAGAACTGAGGGTAGCTAAGCTTGAGATACAGCGACTGACTGAGGAAAACAAGAGGATTCTAAGTAATCCTCTGTTGAGAATCCTCAAGCCAGGAAAGGAACCTGGACAGTGGCTAAAACGCATAGGACAAAGTTAAGGCTCAAAAGGACGGGGGGAGAGGTAGAAACAACGGGCCCGAGAATGTTGTGGAAACATCGGGCCTGTGGAAAATATTGGTATTTTCCGAAATTGTAATTGATAAACTTTCCCAAAATGAATAGATACTTATGTTTGGGTGGTGGAAATTAATGAAAAAACCCCAAACCACGGGGGGGAAGGGGAGAGCGGGCAGGGAGGGGGAGAGAGGGGGGAAAAGGGGAGTGAAGGGGCCTCGCCCATTTTAGGTGGGGTGGCGGGCAAAATTTAATTCCCCCCTAAGGATTTTTACCCCTTTGTTGTGGAGGAATATCCAGTGAGGGGGGAAAATTTAATGGGGAAACGGTCCCGGAGGTCCAGTAATGGACAATAATTGTAAATAAGGGCCCCCCAGTGGGTCATAGGCCTTTTTAACTGAGTAAAAGACCATACGGCAGGATAAAACGAACCCTGATTTGGGGGGGTTCATTTGGGAAAGGACTTAATATATTCGAAAAGGGGTCAACGTCTCAAAACCCCCTATGATGCTGTTAATTAGTGGTTTGGTCAAAAAAAAATTTAATGTCTGTTCCTATCTCTTCTCCCTTGATCAGTTGTTAAACAACCTATACAGTCCACTTAAATTTAACGTAATATAGCTATAATAAATGATCTTCTCAAATTTATTTATACTGGTCTAGAGTGCAATGGGCTAACGAGAATATTGAAGGTACCCCCTCGGTGCGGCCGGGGAGCGGGTAAAGTTCCCCCACATACCAAAAGGGAAGACTGCGGTAAAATTTATACGAGTCGGTCATCTCCTGGGAGTTTGTTTATTGCTAGTGGTGGTGTCCCAGATAGACTTATCTCTCACAATTCCCCACAGCAAGCAACAGAAGCCCAGGGGTTTATATTACAGCTTTATACATCATTAGTAAGGCCTCACCTAGATTATCAGCTCAGTTCTGGTCTCCATTTACAGAATGGATATAAATTCGTTAGAAAACATTCAGCGACGAATGACAAAGTTAATTCATAGCATTAGAAATCTTCCGTATGAAGAAAGTTGAAGACCCTTAAATTACATTCACTTGTAAGACGAAGAATGAGGGAGACATGATCGAGGTATAAAGTGGAAGATGGGTATTAAAAAGGGGGGATATAAATAAGGTCTTGAGGATATCTCCCCAAAAAACCGCAATAAGGATTCAAATTGGATAAGTTTAGATTTAGAAAAGGATATAGGAAAATATTGGTTTGGAAATAGGGTAGTTGATGGTGGAACAGTCTGCCTAGTAGGGTCATTGAAGCTATGACCTTGGGGATTTCAAATTTAGGTTGGATAAATTCATGGTGAGGGGGGTTGGTTTGAGTGGGACTCGCACTTGAGTTAATAGAATCTTCAAAGCTTATTTCTTGGGTAGAATTAAAAATTGGTTGGACAATTATTCTGTTAGTGGGATGGATTGTGAAGGACCTGCCTAGTATGGGCCAACAGGCCTGCTGCAGTGTTCCTCCTTTCTTATGTTCTTATGTTCTTATCCTGCTACCACCTGCCATCCCCTTGCCACCACCACCCCTGCCTACCACCCCCCGCCACCACCCATCCACCCCTATGTCACCTCCACCATCCTCTGTCACCCCCTTCCACCACCCCTGCCACCTCCACCATCCCTTTCCCCCACCATACTCGATACAAAAAATTATTACCTTCAAACCTAATGATGAATGATCTTGTCGCCCAGATATAAACCTATATAATCTAACTCCCAATCAAAATTTAATGGAAGAAACTGCCTCATTACACAGCATCACAAGCCAGCGCTGTCTAAATACTGCTAAAAATATTACTATTCTTAATTACAATATCAGGTCCCTAAGCAACACTATGATGACCTCCTGGCCTCCTTGATACCCTAAAGACAACCTTTTCTGTATTATCCTTACTGAAACCTGGCGCAGGCCACAATAGATATCTACTCAATACCAGGATACACAACAATCCACAACTGCAGACCATACCAGTGGGGGGGGTATTTTACAATCTATTAGTCTAATGAACTATCTTGTAATAACACCACCTGCTATAATGATGAATATGGAAATATATTTTTGCAAATTTTACTGAAAAAAAACTTAAAACTCAAATTCAAATATTTATTTCATTGCAAGTTTACATAGGTGTTGTAATTTTGTTTTTATATTTTATTTAAATACATGTGATATACATACATTATGTAAATCTTACAATAACAAAAAACACATACAACAGTGTATGCCATATATCCCTTTTATATTCTGAAGTACATCCCCCAAAACAGGAAACAGCTATATCAATTCCTCCTCTCGGCATCCCATTGGTGCAATGAATATATACAGTAGCAATACTTAAAGGCATTAATGCCTACCTTACAATACATAATAAATAAAACCCCAAATGAGAATGTTATAGCACCTCAGGCCTCCACGGACCTCACCCTTCCATCCCAAAGCAAGTTTGATCACAATCACATAATTTAAAAAACCAACATGGATAACAATCCATAATGCCCCCCCACTTTTTATGTGAAGTCATCATTTCTTTTATTACATTGTATGATAGCAAACCACCACATCCCCCTTTAACTCAAAAAAAACCCCAATTATATAATTAAATTACATCTTTGGGTGAAAGACTTTTCTTTATAAAACAGAGTTTAAATGAACCCCCCCGGGTTTTTAAAACATAATATATACACAAGGATTTATACAATATTTTAAGAAAATTACAACAGCGATCACCCACTTATTAAATCATGACATCACAATGTCATTAAATCCAACCAATATTTAGTTACATTTTACAATGTACTTATAATAAACTTGAAATCATTGCATATCCGTCAAGTCAATGTAGTACTTAAAACCTTTAAAACCCCCAATAAAGGGACACATATATCATGGCAGTTCACACATCAACAGAAACCTAACATATTACATGATGTACAATTCCCAACCCCAAAATATGGTGTGGGGAATTGTGGGGGAAAGTCTATCTGGGACACCCCACTGGGAATAAAAAATCCCCGGAGATGACCGACTCA
>WNWK01057195.1:0-10804 GCA_009830355.1 Cherax destructor
TTTGTTGTTTTTCCAGGTTTGACAAGGTTACGTTAAGGATCCTAGCTTTATTGACAAGCTAAGAGCTGTTACCTACATCAGCTCATTTGAAAGCATTTTATTGTTATGAAACATACAAGTAGGGAACAGGATGAAGTTGGAGCCATCTGTGGGCCAGCATTTGATCAACTGACTTTATCTCGTTGACATCATAATGGTGTACGAATGTTTCCAGACTCAAGTCATCCTGGGGATAAATGATCTGGAGAAGGTTACAGCCAGAGTGAAGTTGCTGCTTGCTGCCCGTCTTGTGGTATAGAAGCTGTCTTCTCACTGCCCGTCTTGTGGTATATGAAGCTGTCTTCTCACTGCCCGTCTTGTGGTATAGAAGCTGTCTTCTCACTGCCCGTCTTGTGGTATAGAAGCTGTCTTCTCCTGCCGTCTTGTGGTATAAAGCTGTCCTCGAAATGGAGCTCAAGTGTGGTACTTTGACAATGTTGGCCTTGTACATAACAGTAAGGCCACCCACATCCCTCCTGTGTTGAAGGCTCTGCTGAAATGACAGATCTATCGAGGATGGTTCCTGGAGAGAAATGAGACGTCTTGCTCTGTTGCCTCTCTCTCTCTCTCTCTCACTCTCTGTCTGTCTGTCTGTCTGTCTGTCTGTCTGTCTGTCTTCTCTCTGACTGTCTGTCTCTGTCTCTGTCTGTCTGTCTGTCTGTCTCTCTCTCCTCTCACTCTCTCTCTCTCTCTCTCTCTCTCTCTCTCTCTCTCTCTCTCTCTCTCTCTCTCTCTCTCTCTCTCTCTCTCTCTTCCTCTCTCTCTCTCTCTCTCTCTCTCTCTCTCTCTCTCTCTCTCTCTCTCTCTCCCCTCCTCTCTCTCCCCTCTCTCTCTCTCTCTCTCTCTCTCTCTTTACACACTGTTTGACAAGGTTAGTTAGATCTCTCCATTCTCTGTCAGTCTGTCTCTCTCTCCTCGTCTCTGTCTCTGTCTCTCTTTCTCTCAGTCTCTCTCTGCTGTCTGTCTGTCCTTCTCTCTCTCTCTCTCTCTCTCTCTCTCTCTCTCTCTCTCTCCCCTTCTCTCTCTCTCTCTCTCTCTCTCTCTCTCTCTTACCTAGTTTCTAGCAGGCTAAGAGTTCCTACCTTCATTTACTATCTAAGAGTTATTAACATACATTAGCTCAGTAGAAAACCTCATATCATTTTCTTCACAAAATCTTTATTGTGATGAGACACAAACTGGCAACAAGATGATGTTGCACCAGACATTTACTTTTCTCACTTGACTTTATTTATTTAACATTTGAGTGTTGTTTGAAGTAGCAGAGTTCAGTCACTCGTGGAGTGAATGATCGCTGATGATGTGATGTTCTTGAGATGCGTACAGTCATAGTGTAGTTGCTGTTTGCTGCCCGTCTTGTAGTATAGAAGTCGTCTTCTCGCTGTCTGCAAAGTGGAACCAGGTGTAGAGCCTCGAGGTATTATTAGATTACATAACAGTCAGGTGATCCACGTCTCTCCGGTGTTGAGAACTATTCTTACATAACAGATTCATGGGGACAAGAGTCTAGCGAGAGTCACTTAGCACAGTTCTCTGTCCCCTCCACATGTTGTAAATATAACACCTGACTGATGCAAAATACATGAAATTAATGCATACTCAAGGTGAGTCAACACTTGTGCCTGGCACACAGTTCTGTGCCAGGCACCTCCTTTTATTTCCTCTAACTGCTGTTTTCAAGCCTCAGAACTTACATATTTCTACCCCGTAATAGTTGGACTATTATGCCATTCTGACCAGCCAGTCATGGCTTTGACGGGATCCAGTCCTCAGATTCTGACCAGCCAGTCATGGCTTTGACGGGATCCAGTCCTCAGATTCTGACCAGCCAGTCGTGCTTTGACGGGATCCAGTCCTCAGATTCTGACCAGCCAGTCGTGGCTTTGACGGGATCCAGTCGTCGATTCTGACCAGCCAGTCATGGCTTTGACGGATCAGTCCTCAGATTCTGACCAGCCAGTCACTGGCTTTGACGGATCCAGTCCTCAGATTCTGACCAGCCAGTCATGGCTTTGACGGGATCCAGTCCTCGAATTCTGACCAGCCAGTCATGGCTTTGACGGGATCCAGTCCTCAGATTCTGACCAGCCAGTCATGGCTTGACGGATCCAGTCCTCAGATTCTGACCAGCCAGTCATGGCTTTGACGGGATCCAGTCCTCAGATTCTGACCAGCCAGTCATGGCTTTGACGGGATCCAGTCCTCAGATTCTGACCAGCCAGTCATGGCTTTGACGGAATCCAGTCCTCAGATTCTGCCCAGCCAGTCATGGCTTTGACGGGATCCAGTCCTCAGATTCTGACCAGCCAGTCATGGCTTTGACGGGATCCAGTCCTCAGATTCTGACCAGCCAGTCATGGCTTTGACGGGATCCAGTCCTCAGATGAGCGCGTCTGACTCCATTGATGAAAAACAGTGCACAGTATTAGATCCTATTTACTAACTGGAAGTCTTACGAATGAGTTTCCTGATGCAGGTAAACAAATTACTAATTGTTTAGTGGTGAGAGCAATTGTGGGCGCGCGGGCGCGTGCCAGAGCGCGTGAAAGAATGAGAGAAGCAAGAGGGAGGAGGACAGAAGGGAAGGATGAAAGTGAGAGAAACAAGAGGGAGGAGGACAGAAGGGAAGGATGAAAGTGAGAGAAACAAGAGGGAGGAGGACAGAAGGGAAGGATGAAAGTGAGAGAAACAAGAGGGAGGAGGACAGAAGGGAAGGATGAAAGTGAGAGAAGCAAGAGGAAGGAGGACAGAAGGGAAGGATGAAAGTGAGAGAAACAAGAGGGAGGAGGACAGAAGGGGAAAGGGTGAAAGTGAGAGAAACAAGAGGGAGGAGGACAGAAGGGAAGGATGAAAGTGAGAGAAACAAGAGGGAGGAGGACAGAAGGGAAGGATGAAAGTGAGAGAAACAAGAGGGAGGAGGACAGAAGGGAAGGATGAAAGTGAGAGAAGCAAGAGGAAGGAGGACAGAAGGGAAGGATGAAAGTGAGAGAAGCAAGAGGAAGGAGGACAGAAGGGAAGGATGAAAGTGAGAGAAGCAAGAGGGAGGAGGACAGAAGGGAAGGATGAAAGTGAAGAAGCAAGAGGGAGGAGGACAGAAGGGAAGGATGAAAGTGAGAGAAACAAGAGGAAGGAGGACAGAAGGGAAGGATGAAAGTGAGAGAAGCAAGAGGGAGGAGGACAGAAGGGAAGGATGAAAGTGAGAGAAGCAAGAGGAAGGAGGACAGAAGGGGAAAGGGTGAAAGTGAGAGAAGCAAGGGAGGAGGACAGAAGGGAAGGATGAAAGTGAGAGAAGCAAGAGGAAGGAGGACAGAAGGGAAGGATGAAAGTGAGAGAAGCAAGAGGAGGAGGACAGAAGGAAGCATGAAAGTGAGAGAAACAAGAGGAAGGAGGACAGAAGGAAGGATGAAAGTGAGAGAAGCAAGAGGAAGGAGGACAGAAGGGAAGGATGAAAGTGAGAGAAGCAAGAGGGAGGAGGACAGAAGGAAGGATGAAAGGAGAGAAGCAAGAGGAGGAGGACAGGAAGGATGAAAGGAGAGAAGCAAGAGGGAGGAGGACAGAAGGGAAGGATGAAAGGAGAGAAGCAAGAGGAAAGAGGACAGAAGGAAGGATGAAAGTGAGAGAAGCAAGAGGAAGGAGGACAGAAAGGAAGGATGAAAGTGAGAGAAACAAGAGGGAGGAGGATAGAAGGGAAGGATGAAAGTGAGAGAAGCAAGAGGGAGGAGGACAGAAGGAAGGATGAAAGGAGAGGGTCAATAAGGGAGGAGGACAGAAGGGAAGGATGAAAGTGAGAGAAGCAAGAGGGAGGAGGACAGAAGGAAGGATGAAAGTGAGAGAAGCAAGGAGGAGGACAGAAGGGAAGGATGAAAGTGAGAGAAGCAAGAGGAGGAGGACAGAAGGAAGGATGAAAGTGAGAGAAGCAAGAGGAAGGAGGACAGAAGGGAAGGATGAAAGTAGAGAAGCAAAGGAGGAGGACAGAAGGGAAGGATGAAAGTGAGAGAAGCAAGAGGGAGGAGGACAGGAAGGATGAAAGTGAGAGAAGCAAGAGGAGGAGGACAGAAGGAAGGATGAAAGTGAGAGAAGCAAGAGGAAGGAGGACAGAAGGGAAGGATGAAAGTGAGAGAAGCAAGAGGAAGGAGGATAGAAGGAAGGATGAAGGAGAGAAGCAAGAGGAAGGAGGACAGAAGAAGGATGAAAGGGAGAAGCAAGAGGAAGGAGGACAGAAGGAAGGATGAACGTAGAGAAAACAAGAGAAGGAGGACAGAAGGAAGGATGAAAGTGAGAGAAGCAAGAGGAAGGAGGACAGAAGGAAGGATGAAAGGAGAGAGCAAGAGGAAGGAGGAGAAGGGAAGGATGAAAGTGAGAGAAGCAAGAGGGAGGAGGATAGAAGGGAAGGATGAAAGTGAGAAACAAGAGGGAGGAGGACAGAAGGAAGGATGAAGTGAGAAGCAAGAGGAAGAGGACAGAAGGAAGGATGAAAGGAAGGGTAAATAAGGGAGGAGGAGGAGGTAGTTAAAGAGAGATAAAGAGGTGATTATAGAGGGATTGTTATTGTGTTGAGATGGGAACTAAGATGGGTTAAGAAGGTGTAATAATGAGTGTGAAGTATCAGGCTGGTCCAGGCAGACACCACACACAAGGTAGGCTGGTCCAGGCAGACACCACACACAAGGCAGGCTGGTCCAGGCAGACACCACACACAAGGTAGGCTGGTCCAGGCAGACACCACACACAAGGTAGGCTGGTCCAGGCAGACACCACACACAAGGTAGGCTGGTCCAGGCAGACACCACACACAAGGCCGGCTGGTCCAGGCAGACACCACACACAAGGCAGGCTGGTCCAGGCAGACACCACACACAAGGCAGGCTGGTCCAGGCAGACACCACACACAAGGCAGGCTGGTCCAGGCAGACACCACACACAAGGCAGGCTGGTCCAGGCAGACACCACACACAAGGTAGGCTGGTCATGGCAGACACCACACACAAGGTAGGCTGGTCCAGGCAGACACCACACACAAGGTAGGCTGGTCCAGGCAGACACCACACACAAGGCCGGCTGGTCCAGGCAGACACCACACACAAGGCAGGCTGGTCCAGGCAGACACCACACACAAGGCAGGCTGGTCCAGGCACACCACACAAGGCAGGCTGGTCCAGGCAGACACCACACAACAGGCTGGTCCAGGCAGACACCACACAAGGCAGGCTGGTCCAGGCAGACACCACACACAAGGCAGGCTGTCCAGGCAGACACCACACACAAGGCAGGCTGGTCCAGGCAGACACCACACACAAGGCAGGCTGGTCCAGGCAGACACCACACACAAGGCAGGCTGGTCCAGGCAGACACCACACACAAGGCAGGCTGGTCCAGGCAGACACCACACACAAGGCAGGCTGGTCCAGGCAGACACCACACACAAGGCAGGCTGGTCCAGGCAGACACCACACACAAGGCAGGCTGGTCCAGGCAGACACCACACACAAGGCAGGCTGGTCCAGGTAGACACCACACACAAGGCAGGCTGGTCCAGGCAGACCCACCACAAGGCAGGCTGGTCCAGGCGCACACACACAAGGCAGGCTGGTCCAGGTAGACACCACACACAAGGCAGGCTGGTCCAGGCAGACACCACACACAAGGCAGGCTGGTCCAGGTAGACACCACACACAAGGCAGGCTGGTCCAGGCAGACACCACACACAAGGCAGGCTGGTCCAGCAGACACCACACACAAGGCAGGCTGGTCCAGGCAGACACCACACACAAGGCAGGCTGGTCCAGGCAGACACCACACAAGGCAGGCTGGTCCAGGCAGACACCACACACAAGGCAGGCTGGTCCAGGCAGACACCACACACAAGGCAGGCTGGTCCAGGCAGACACCACACACAACATAAATATCTAACTCCACCAACTATACTTCCTTCACACTCTCAAACTAACAACAACAACAACAACAACAAAATAATAATAATAATAATAATAATAATAATAATAATAATAATAATAATAATAATAATAATAATAATAATAATAAATAGATGTTATAGTCTATGAATAAATCGTTTTATTGTATTTCGTTCAAAATGTCTATTTCGGATTTCTTAAATAATTTCACGTTCTTAATGATGTGTACCAAGTACCAATTAGACACATGTGCAACATCTGGGTATCTTTATTGTAGACGTTTCACCATCCAGTGCCTTTATCAATACAGATTCTAGGACATAACTTGAAGAGAGTAGAACTATATACAAAAGATGAGGTAATCAGTCCCTCGGCCTTGGAGTTGTGTGTTCAACACAGTAGGTGTGAATATTCTGAAGAACATTAATAATAATACATGAAGTCTCATTCATTCAGAGACTCACATGTAAGGACCCACTAGGGGCGAGAGGAGAGTGGGGACAGACGAAGAATAGCCGGTGAGAGGAAGAGCTGAAGGAGAAGAGAAAGAGTCAGGACTAAACCCAACCGTTTGTGGGGTAAACCCCTTTTTTGCTTGTTATGATTGAAGACCAGGCATGGAGGTTGGCGCTTAAATAGGCGTCAGCTGATAAGGACGGGTAGTAGACGAGGGCATAGTCACTGGTAGGTGGGATTCCCCAGTGGAAGTAGATCATACCCAAGGGATGGGTTAGTGGTAGTTGTAGAAGCCGTGAAGAAGGTTATGTAGATGTCGTCTGAACCAAGGTTCCATGATGTTGCAGTGTCTAGCAAGTTGCACATGAATGGTATACAATATCGACAAGATGAAAATTAGACACATGTGCAACATCTGGGTATCTTTATTGTAGACGTTTCGCCCTCCAGTGGCTTTATAAGTTTACAATAATTTAATAATGAACAAACACAATGAAATACATTTTTTTCGTTAGGTTCAGAATGGTTTTTGAGAAATTACTGCATCCACAAATTTTCGCTTGCCTCGTTCGTAGTTACAATAATATAATATACTGCTTGTTGAGCTAGTACACCACACAGGAGGAGAATGAAATTAACTTAGAGGCGTCCACACCACCGTATGTCCTTGGTAGCGAGTATAACATCCAGTCCTACTGGATGCGCTACTCTTAAGGATTGTGTGGTTAAGTGGACTAGAGCTATACAAAGTCACATGATTGATCATCATGCCAGGTGGGTTGATGGATTGTTCATCATGCCAGGTGGGTTGATGATTGATCATCATGCCAGGTGGGTTGATGGATTGTTCATCATGCCAGGTGGGTTGATGGATTGTTCATCATGCCAGGTGGGTTGATGGATTGTTCATCATGCCAGGTGGGTTGATGGAGTGTTCATCATGCCAGGTGGGTTGATGGATTGATCATCATGCCAGGTGGGTTGATGGATTGATCATCATGCCAGGTGGGTTGATGGATTGTTCATCATGCCAGGTGGGTTGATAGATTGATCATCATGCCAGGTGGGTTGATGGACTGATCTTCATGCCAGGTGGGTTGATGGACTGATCATCATGCCAGGTGGGTTGATGGATTGTTCATCATGCCAGGTGGGTTGATGGACTGATCATCATGCCAGGTGGGTTGATGGATTGATCATCATGCCAGGTGGGTTGATGGATTGTTCATCATGCCAGGTGGGTTGATGGACTGATCATCATGCCAGGTGGGTTGATGGACTGATCATCATGCCAGGTGGGTTGATGGATTGTTCATCATGCCAGGTGGGTTGATGGACTGATCATCATGCCAGGTGGGTTGATGGATTGATCATCATGCCAGGTGGGTTGATGGATTGTTCATCATGCCAGGTGGGTTGATAGATTGATCATCATGCCAGGTGGGTTGATGGACTGATCATCATGCCAGGTGGGTTGATGGATTGATCATCATGCCAGGTGGGTTGATGGATTGATCATCATGCCAGGTGGGTTGATGGATTGTTCATCATGCCAGGTGGGTTGATGGATTGATCATCATGCCAGGTGGATTGATGGATTGATCATCATTCCAGGTGGGTTGATGGATTGATCATCATGCCAGTTGGGTTAATGGATTGATCATCATGCCAGGTCGGTTGATGGATTGATCATCATGCCAGGTGGGTTGATGGATTGATCATCATGCCAGGTGGGTTGATGGATTGATCATCATGCCAGGTGGGTTGATGGATTGATCATCATGCCAGGTGGGTTGATGGATTGATCATCATGCCAGGTGGGTTGATGGATTGATCATCATGCCAGGTGGGTTGATGATTGGTGAGGCTCGACCAGTGTCTACGCACCAAAACTTAATACCACGTCAGTTGTGGATGGTTATATAATACGTTTAGGTGTTAGTGTACCATACAGTGACAAGCACACAAGATTACCAGATAATATAAGGAGCGGTTAAAGGGTGTTAGTAGAAATTAGAAATTTAGATCATAGAAATATTATTGGAAAGGCATAGAAGATTCCCAAGTAAGACATATTAACCCACACTGAGCAGAATAGTAGACAATATTAAGGAAGAGATACTTCTGAGCACCTCGGTACAACATCCAGTACCCCAGAGCAGGATCAAAGAGCACATTCTTTTCCCTTATTTTATTATTTAAAAAGGTTACACAGAATAATAGCAATCCATGTGTACAGTATCCAACGAGAAACGTACGTATTTTCTCAAACCACGTGACCTGTTATGAACGACTAGAAAAATCTTGGGACTGGTTATTATATCTTATAATTTCATACTTGACATCTCAGAAACCCTCCTACCCCATATGGGAGAGGGGATAGGTGGAAAGGGTGAGGTTGGCATGACCACTGACCACAGTGGGTGACACATCCACTACCTACTCTGAAAACTCTCTCCTGTTTTAGTTGCTCTCTTGCAACATTGCAAAGCTCCTGATGACGCACTAAGAAGTGTGAAAGTACTTGAGCTAAAGATTTCCTCCCCTCGTGGCTTGTCTTGCATAGTTAACACCGCCCATCTGCGATTGTTTGCAATATAAATATACATATATATATATATATATATATATATATATATATATATGTCGTGCCGATTAGGTAAAACTGGTCAATTAGCAAGAACTCATTTAAAATTAAATCCTTTCTAAAAATTTTCTTATACGTTTAAAGATATATTTTTCATTTATGTTAATGTAAAATTTATAATTTTGTACCAAGAGAAACTTTGAAAACCTACCTAACCTTATTACAACAAGCGCAATTTAATTTAGCCTAACCCAACTAAATATATTTTAGATACGTTAACATTAATTTAATAATAAACAAACACAATGAAATATATTTTTTCGTTATGTTCAGAATGATTTTGGCGAAATTATTACATACACAAATTTTCACTTGTCTTATATGGCAAGGTGGGGCGTTGCTATTTAAGCCAAAATCCAAGTTTTACCTAATCGGCACGACATATATATATATATATATATTTTTTTTTTTTTTTTTTTTTTCAACAAGTCGTGCCGTCTCTCACCGAGGCGGGTGCCCCAAAAAAGAAGAAAATCCCCAAAAAGAAAATACTTTCATCATCATTCAACACTTTCACCACACTCATACATAATCACTGTCTTTGCAGAGGAGCTCAGATCGACAGCTGAGAAAAGCCCCTCCCAAGCTGTCACTATCCCAGACCCTCCTTTAAAGTGCAGGCATTGTACTTCCCATTTCCCGGACTCAAGTCCAACTAAATCAATTAACTGGTTTCCCTGAATCCTTCACAAAAAAGTTACCCTGCTACCTCCCACAGATCGTCATGTCCCAAAAACCATTCGTCTCCATTCACTCCTATCTAACACGCTCCACATGCTTGCTGGAAGTCCAAGCCCTCGCCCACAAAACCTCCTTTACCCCTTCCCTCAACCTTTTCTAGGACGACCCTACCCCGCCTTCCTTCCCCTACAGATTTATACGCTCTCCAAGTCATTCTACTTTGATCCATTTCTCTATGACCAAACCACCTCAACAACCCCTCCTCAGCCCTCTGACAAATACTTTTAGTAACTCCACACCTTCTCCTAATTTCCACATTCCGAATTTTCTGCATAATATTTACACCACACATTGCCCTTAGACAGGACATCTCCACTGCCTCCAGCCTCTTCCTCGCTGCAGCATTTGCAACCCATGCTTCACAACCCTATAAGAGTGTTGGTACCACTATACTTTCGTACATTCCCTTCTTTGCTCCATGGATAACGTTTTTTCTCCACAGATACCTCAATGCACCACTCACCTTTTTCCTTCATCAATTCTATGGTTAACCTCATCCTTCATAAACCTCCCGAACCTTTTCCCTATCTTAAACATTTACTTCTTCCATAATCCCTCTCCCAATGTGATATCCAATTTTCTTTATTTAAATCGTTTGTACCTCCTTCCTTATATTATCTATTTCCTTTTAACTTTCTACCACACACTCTCCCAAACTCGTCCACTAACCTTTCAACTTTTCTTTAGAATCTCCCATAAGCACAGTATCATCAGCAAAAAGTAACTGTTAATTATTTTGCATTTAATTCTCCTTATTTAATCCCACCCTTTTTCCAACCCTAGCATTTACTTATTTTACAACCCCATCTATAAATATTTAAACAACCATGGTGACTTACAATCCCTGTCTAGACCTACTTTTACCGGGAAGTAAAACTCCCTCTCTCCTACACACCTAACCCCGGGCCTCACTATCCTCCTTAAAAAAATCTTTGCCTTCAGTAACTTACTACCTTTCCATACACTTGCAACATTTTAAAAAACCCCCTATCCCTCTATCTTGCCTTTT
>WNWK01057196.1:0-10804 GCA_009830355.1 Cherax destructor
TTTCATCATCATTCACTCCATCACTTCTTGCCAAAAAGGGTGCTTTACACTACAGTTATAAAACTGCAACATTAACACCCCTCCTTTAGGTGCCGGCACTTTTTTTTCCCCCATCCCCAGAACTAAACCCCCGGGGCCTCCCGGTTTCCCCTAATCCCTTCATAAATGTTACTTTGCTCACACCCCAACAGCCGTCAAGTTTTAAAAAACCATATGCCTCCATTCACCCCCTACCCAAATACGCCCACATCTTGCGGGAAAGGTCCAACCCCTCGCACACAAAACTTCCTTTCCCCCCTCCCCCCCACCCCTAGGCCACCCCCCCCGCCTTCCCCCCACTACAGATTTATTACACTCTCAGTCCTCTGTCTGGTTCCATTCTCTCTACATGTCCAAACCACCTCAACAACCCCTCCTCAGCTCTCTGGACAATCGTTTTGGTAATCCCGCACCTCCCCCTAATTTCCAAACTCTGAATTCTCTGCTTTTTTCACACCACACATTGACCTCGGACATGACATCTCCACTGCCCCCAAGCCTTCTCCTCGTTGAAACATTCATCACCCATGCTTCACACCCATATAAGAGCGTTGGTATAACTATTTTCTCATTTTTTCCCCCCTTTCTTCCATGGACAAGGTTCTTTGTCCCCGGACTCCGAAGTGCCCCACTCCCCCTTTTTCCCCCTCATCAATTCTATGATTCACCTCATCTTTCATGGACCCATCCGCCGACATGTCCACCCAAATACCCAAATACATTCACCTCCTCCATACTCTCTCCCTCCAATCTGATATCCAATCTTTGTCACCTTTTTTTTTTGTTATCCTCATCACCTTACTTTTTCCTATATTCACTTTCAATTTTCTTTTTTTACACACCCTACCAAATTCATCCACCAACCTCTAGCTTCTCTTCAGAATCCCCCAAAAAGCACAGTGTCATCAGAAAAAAGCAACTGTGCCCTTTTCCCACTTTGTATTTCTTCTTTATCTTTTAGCCCAACACCTCTTGCCAAGACCCTCATTCACTTCTCTTACAACCCCATCTATAAATATATTGAAAACCACGGTAAACACACATCCTTGTCAAAGGCCCACTTTTACGGGGAAATAGCCCCCTTCCCCTCCTACACACCTAACCTGAGCCTCACTATCCTCAAAAAAAATTTTCCCTGCTTTCAGTAACCTTCCCCCTATTCCATACACCTGCAACATCTGCCACATTCCCCCCTATCTCCCCTATCATCGCCTTTTCCAAATCCATAAATGCCACAAAAACATCTTTACCCTTACCCAAAATACTGTTCCCCTATATGTTTCACTGTAAACACTTGGTCTACACCCCCCCCACCTTTCCTAAACCCCTTGTTCATCTGCTATCCTGCTTTCTGTTTTACTCTTAATTCTTTCAATAATAAAAGCCCTTACAATAATAAACTTACATAAAGGGCGAGTTGGGGTGTTCGAATTCCGAGGGTCCACTGTAATAATAATAATAATAATAATAATAATTAATAATAATAATTTAACAGTGGAGTGCTCTAAATGTCAGCAAATGTTGATAATATTTAACCCTTTCAGGGTCCAAGGCCATTTTGGAAGGGGCTGTGTCCAGAATTTAAAAAAAAAAATTCTTATTTTTTCTTATGAAATGGTAGAGGAAATCTTTTCTGAAGGTAATAAAACAAAAAGTACGAAATTTGATTGAAAATTGACCAAATTATGCTCTCGCGAATTTTTGATTTGTCAGCGATATTTATGCATGGGTGATTTTGCCAGCTTTGACTCCCATTTGGAAGCCAATTACATTATTCAGTTGACCAAATTCTTTGCTATTTCACTAGTATTACTTCCTATTCTATCGATTGAGCACAAAGTACTTCCCAGCCAACTGTTTCAACTACAAATAAAGTGATTGAAGTGATAATTTAGCCAATTTAACTCAAAGTTCAAATATTCCAATTTCAAAATAAGTGCAGAATAAACAATGCATTCATTCCTGGCACCAAACCCAACATTTCCTCTGTTCGTAGTTACATTTTCAGTCTTTACAAATGAATTCCATTTTAATTTATTTTTTATTCACATATTAATTTGTATTCAAACAAAAATGGAAGATTTACTGTTATGCAATATTGTAATAATTGTACAAATAATATCTACATTTTTTTTATATTTTATTAACACATCAGCCGATTCCCACCAAGGCGGTGGCGAAAAGAAAAACTTTCATCATCATTCACTCCATCACTGTCTTGCCAGAGGTGCTTTACACTACAGTTATAAAGCACAAAACATTAACACCCCTCCTTCAGAGTGCAGACACTGTGCCCCTATCTCCAGGACTCAAGTCCGGCCTGCCGGTTTTCCTCAATCCCTTCATAAATGTTACTTTGCTCACACTCCAACAGCACGTCAAGTATTAAAAGCCATTTGTCTCCATTCACTCCTATCAAAATACGCTCACATCTTGCTGGAAGTCCAAGCCCCTCGCACACAAAACCTCCTTTACCCCCTCCCTCCAGCGTTTCCTAGGCCGACCCCTACCGCCTTCCCTCCACTACAGATTTATACACTCTCGAAGTCATTCTGTCTCGTTCCATTCTCTCTACATGTCGAACCACCTCAACCTCCTAAGCTCTCTGGATAATAGTTTTGATCCGCACCTCCTCCTAATTTCAAACTCCGAATTCTCTGCATTACTTATTCACACCACACATTGACCTGCAGACATGACATCTCCACTGTCTCCAGCCTTCTCCTGGTGCAACATTCATCACCCATGCTTCACACCCATATAAGAGTGTTGGTATAACTATACTCTCATACCACATTCCCCCTCTTTACTTCCATGGACAAGTTCTTTGTCTCCACAGACTCGGTGCTCACTCACCCTTTTACCCTCATCAATTCTATAGTTACCTCATCATAGACGCATCTGCAACATCCACTCCAAATATCTGAATACATTCACCTCCTCCCTGCTCTCCCTCAATCTGATATCCAGTCTTTCATCACCTAATCTTTTGTTATCCTCATCACCACATTGTGTGAGCATTATATTAGACCCACCAGCTGGCGGTATTAGACGTGTGAAGTCATTTGTTTACTCTTGAGCAGTGGCAAGATCCCAACATTTCCTTGCGGAAGACTCAGTTTCAAGCCATTTCCAATGCTAAAACCAATCAAATCATCTCTATATCTGTAATATACAGTGGACCCTGAGTTTCAGTAAAAACTTCACTCCTGAAGTCTGCTCAGCGCCATTACCGAATGAATTTACTCCCTTAAGGAAAAATGTCACGTAGGTTTAGTGTATTTCAGACCCCCAAAAATATACTTCTGGCTTTTACAATATTATGCTACATAATTGTACGATTTCCGAGGTTTACGAAGCTTTTGGGGGTCCACTGTCTTTTCCATTCTATCAAATGAGATCAGAAATTGCAAATACAACTATAAAAAGTAGCAAAAAACACTGCAAAAGTCGCTGTTTAATAAAAAATTACGGTTTCAGTTTTTTTCTCTCATTATGCCTGTGTGCTGCAGTTGTTTTTATGTGGTGCACACTTGCTACATAGATGTATTCTCATATCAGGCCCAAGTGCCGCTCACAGCTTATCTGAGTGACACAGGCTCTAGCATTAGAACTACGGTTTGGACCCTGAACTCAAGCCGATGAGAACTTCATAAACACGGACCCTCAGAAAGAGTTAATGTGCTCAGATCAATTTTTATAAATTATTATTATTCTAATAATAATAAATTCTATTACATTTGTTCTTATGACAAGAGTGATCTAGGCATGTTTACCCTGATGTAAACAACTCTTATGAGTGGGTCTGCCTGCTCCTCTTACTTCACTCATATATGGCATATATTATTCATTTCAACATCTTTATTACAGTTCTAAGGTACAGTGGCCCCCCGGTTTTACGTTAGTCCAAACTCGCCCTTTTATGAAAAGTTTATTTTGTAAGTGCTTTTGTAAGTGTATTTTGGGGTCTAAAGGACTAATCTAATTTTCATTATTCCTTATGGGAATAAATTTGTTTGTTAACGGCACTTGAACAGCATTCTGGAACGAATTAATAACCGTAAACCGGGGGTCCACTGTTTTTTTGTTTCTGATATCAATTTGTTTACAGTCACCCCCTGGTTAGCGATATTAATCCGTTCCAGGGGCTTATCGGTAACCGAAAATTCGTTATCCAATTCTATTTTCCCCATAAGAAATAATGGAAAAAAAAATTAATCCGTTCCAGACTTCCAAAATTAGTAAAATAAATTTTTTACAACATAAGACATAAAATTTACACACACGTTTATGAGAAATAAAGAAATAATATACAATAACATGTCCTTACATTTATAGAAGAGTTGTTGATGTGTGGGAAAAGGGGAGGGGAAAGGATGGAGTAGTATGCTAATGTTTGGAGGAATCCTTCCATTAACACTCAGGTACCAAGTTCTTTTCTGGGGTTACTGGCCTTTTTCTTTTAATGCCACTAGGACCAGGTTGAGGGTCCTGGACCCCCTCTCAAATCTGCCCATTGAGCTCTGTGTCTGGCGATTCTTAAACATCCTGATGGGACACCACAGTGTCTGTACAGGTTTCCAGCACGGCCTGCAACAGCCCCCCCTTAGGGTGATATTCATCCCCTAAAGCCTTGCACCTGCTCCCCTTCAAAAAATCTCCTTAGTCACTGAAGAAGGCACCTTCTTCCATCTCTTTCCCTCCTCCCTTCTCTGAACCATTTTCCCCGACCTGTGGTCTGTTGTTGCTTTAGGGTCTTAAAATCTTCAGTGGTTATCTCTTCTTTGTGCTCCTCACCAACTCTTCCACATCCTCACCACTCACCTCCAACCCCATGGACTTGCCCAGTTCCACAATTTCTTACGGGGGTCAGGCTCAAGGGTTTGGGGGTAGCCCCAAAACCTTTAAAAACCCCTCTCCAAAGGGCACAGTCTGGCCACAATTTTCTCAGGCAGAGTTCAAGTCCTGGTAGTCACTCCCTCCAAGCCTTACCATAAAAGGGGTACACAATGCAGGATATGGAAATGGTAAAAGTCTCTTGGGGGCATATGCATATCTTTTTGGTCACATCAAAACATATGAAACATTGCTTTGGTTTTGAGTTTTTTTAAAAAATGGAAATGACCTGCTAGTTCATGGGCTGGAGGAGAGGTGGTATTAGGGAGCAAGAACTTCCTTTGATGAACTTAAAATCCTCCACAATTTTCTCTGCCAAGTCTGGAGGATGACAAGGGCATTGTCCATTATCAGGAATGATACACCAGTAAAGGGGCTTCCACTTTACAATCTCCACTGGCATTAGCACAAGGCATCAAAGTTAGCCTGTCTTTCATGAGCATGTCCTGGGAGTGCCTTTCATCCTGTGTGTGGAATCCTGTTTGGCATTTTCTTCAAACAGGCCTGTTTCGTCACAATTGAACACTTGTTGGGGTTGAATTGTTCAGCCTCTATGTACTTACGAATTCCTGCACATATTTTCAGCCGCACTTTTGTCTGTAACCGTCACCATGTCTCACAACACTATGTATGCCCTTACTTCTTAAATCTGTCCAAACCAGCCTTTGCTGGCTTTAAATTCGTTCACTTCCTTTTCGTTGCAGGCATTTTCTTGACGAGATGTCATGCAACTGCCTTGCTTTTTCACATGTGTGCCTGCGTATTTTATCTCCTGCTAACTGTTTCTCGTTGATCCCACACCAACAACAAATTTTCCACATCTTCAGCATGCGATCTCTGTTTTTGATCACATATGCACCTTTCATAACAACAACTTCCTTGAATTTACGTGTATTTCTGACACAATGGTAGCGGTGGTTGAATGGCTTTACCCGCCCCAGCCTGGCCAGCTGTGTCCGCACTCCACTTTTATATTTTGCTATTGTCTCCTTCACTTCTGCTGTATTTCTCAGCCTCTTTACCACAGAGCTGGCACTTCAGAACTTTCTTTGGACCCATGGTAGCTTATTTAGCAGTTGCAAGCACTAAAAGTAGTGGAATAATGACAATATACAGGTATGAATGCAAGGGTGGCGTGGAGTGGTGGTCGCTCTCGCTTGTAAACACTAGCACACTGAATATACAGGTATGAATGCAAGGGTGGCATTGGGTGGTGGTGCTCTCAAGCTTGTAAACACTAGCACGCAGCAAGCTCCCGAGTGCCGGGCCCAGCTGGGCCGCGTACGCGTCCGGGGCCAGTATCATAGACCGGCGGATCATCGTAAACTGGGCCAATATTTGATGGCAAAATGTAGCTATGTCATAGACAACACCTTGAGTGGAGAATCGTCATGAGCTGTGCACAGGTGGAAGAGACAACAGTGGCTGAAATATTATTCCTTACCACTGTTATGCTTATGCCACATACCTAGGCGATGCATTGTGTCCGGTATTTTAGCCATTTATTTCCATAGTGTAGACCATGAACCAGTCGATAACCTGAACAACGCCTGCGTACAACACCGAAAATTCCAACAATCATCTCGCCAAAATTCAAAGACGCCCGACTAGTAATCAAAGAAACTGATTTCCGTAGACGCAAATGCCTTGAATCAGCACTTATCTCTGTTTCTAACACAATTAAACAAAACAAAGGCAGCTTCATCATCTCTGAGTCTTGGCAAGAATCATCCTGAGAAAACAGTTAACCATACCACCACATGAGTCTCTCCTGCTAATTCAGCTTTCAAGCATCAGTAGATGTGGAACACTCCTACAGGCCTTCTATATTTCAACCTCCAGCAAAATATTTGTCTAACCTGTTGTTATACTACCCAAGTATTTGTTTATCTGCTTTACTCATGTGCATATTGATTGTTCTACCTTATTGTATTACTACTACTACACTAGCATATCACTCACTACCTCGACCACCAATAAGGAACAAAAAAAGCCATACAAGGATATTATAGCTTAAATATTTCTTTCTCCCTATGCAAAATCAGAAGCTAAGAACTACCTGTAGAACATAAGAACATAAGAACATAAGGGAACACTTTGCAGCAGGCCTGTTGGCCCATACTAGGTAAAGTCCTTCACAGTAATCCCACTAACAGAATATTTGCTCAATCCAATTTCAATGCTACCCAAGAAATAAGCGACAATTCTACCCACTCATGCATGAATCCACTCCAAATCAACCCCCCTCTCACTCTTGAATTTATCCAACTAAATTTGAAACTACCCAGGTCTAACTTCAATAACCCTACTAGGCGTGTGGACCATTGTGAGAGGAGATTCGTATACGGACGATGAACAGGAAATGGTGAATTAAAGAACGGTATGAGTCAGTGTTCAGCAACCCACTAAATGACAGGAAGGTAGAAAATGCAGAAATATTTTCCTCCGGCAGAAGGCTGTAAGACCTAACGCATTAGTACAAAATCCATAGATTTCGAAAAAGAAATGGCCAACATGCCCACTCACTCAACGCCTGGACCAGATTCATGGAATGCTTTTATTTATAAAGCAGTGCAAAAGTACCATTAGCAAGAGCCCTTAGTATTCTGTGGAAAGAGCTTAGATCTGGAATTGGAAATTCCAGGAGCCTTAAGAGTGCAGACATAGCTCTTTGCATGGGGAGGTAGTAGAGCACTAGCTAAAAATTTACAGACCAGTAGCCCTCACTTCTCACATCATAAAAATCTTTAAAGAGTAGTGAACGGCAGATTACAAGTTCATGGACCAGCACAACCAACATAGCGAACCAGCATGGCTTTAGAGCGGGTCGATCATGCCTGTCACAGCTGCTGAACCATTAATTACGGGGGCATTGGAGGACGGCAAAACGCAGATGTGATTTACAGATTTTGCAAAGGCGTTTGACAAATGCGATCATGGAGGTGATATCGCACAAAATGAGGGCCATAGGCATTACGGGGAAGGTAGGCAGGTGGATTTTTTGAGTTCTAACACAAAGAACACAAAAGTAGTGATGAACAGACAGATCCAGCATCCAGAGGTCAAGCTCAGTGCCCAAGGCACTGTCTGGCACCTCTGCGTTTCTCATCATAGCAGACATAGATAAAAACACCCAGCACACTTTTGTATCATCATTTGCAGATGACACTAAAATAACTTGGTGCCACTGAGTGAGGACACTGAAAAATTACAGGAGGACATAAGCAAGGTCTTCCAATGGGCAGTGGAGAACAACATGACGTTCAATGGTGATAAGTTTCAGCTTCTTAGGTGTGAAAAATGAAGAACTCAAAGGAACACTATATGTAAAACGCAAGAGGGTCACCACATAGAACAGGAACACGTAAAGGACTTGGGAATAATTATGTCTGCTGATCTGTCGTTTAAAGACCATAACAAGACAAAGATCACAACAGCCAGGAAGATGACGGGATTGGGTATTGAGAACTTTCAAAACAGGGAAATGTGCCGATGGTGACACTATTCAAATCGCTAGTGCTCCCTCGCAGAATACTGCTCGAGTGCTGACGGCCCCGTTCCGGAGCAGGAGAATAGCAGAGCGGAACAAATCCAGAGATCGTTTTGGCTCATTGACCATTGAAACATCTAAGTGTGGGAACGCCTTCAAGTCTTGAACATGTACTCATTGGAGCGGAGGAGAAGATACATGATAATATATACATGGGAAGGTACTTGAGGGCCTGGTCCCAAATCTGCACACTGCCATAACAACATACTGGAGTAGAGAGATATGGGAGAAAGTGTAAATAAACCCAGTGAAGACATGAGGGTGCAGTGGGGACAATACGGGAGCACAGCAGTAACATCAGGGTCCCAGACTATTCAACATCTTACCAGAAGATATCCGAAAACACGGCTGGGACAGTGTAGAAGCCTTCAAGGAAACTGGACAAATATCTTCTCAGGTGCCAGATCAACCAGGCCGATGGATATGTGGGGCATGGGCCTCAGCAGCAACAGCCTGGTTGACCAGGCAGAAGCACCAGACGAGCCTGGCCCATGGCCCGGGCTCGGAGTAGAGCTCTCGAAACTCTTCAAGGTATATCAAAGGAGAAAACGTTGCACAATAAAATACATTAGTTGCATTTATGTCCTTTTACTTAACATTACACAGTAGCTGTCAGGTCCACCAACACTACACAGTAAGCAGCGTGGAGTCCACCAACACTACACAGTAGCTGTCGGGTCCACCAACACTACAGTAACAATGGGTCTTTCCAACACTACACAGTAAGCTGTCAGGTCCACCAACACTTGCACAGTAAGCTGTCAGGTCCACCAACACTACACAGTAAGCTGTCAGGTCCACCAGCACTACACAGTAAGCTGTCAGGCCCCCGGCACAAACAGTGTGTCAGGCCCACCAGCACTACACAGTAAGCTGTCAGGTCCACCAGCACTCACAGAAAGCTGTCAGGTCCACCAGCACTACACAGTAAGCTGTCAGATCCACCAGCACTAAAAAAAAGCTTTCAGGCCCCCGGCACTACACAGTAAGCTGTCAGGTCCACCAGCACAAAAGTAAGCTGTCAGGTCAACCAGCACTAAAAGTAATGCCCAGGCCCCAGCACTACACAGTAAGCTGCCC
This sequence comes from Cherax destructor, assembly GCA_009830355.1. Classification (NCBI taxonomy): domain Eukaryota; kingdom Metazoa; phylum Arthropoda; class Malacostraca; order Decapoda; family Parastacidae; genus Cherax; species Cherax destructor. The sequence continues at coordinate 9,566 of WNWK01057196.1, forward strand.
AGGTCCACCAGCACTACACAGAAAGCTGTCGGGGTCCACCAGCACTCACAGAAAACTGTCAAGTCCACCAACACTAAAAGTAAGCTGTCAGGTCCACCAGCACTACAAGTAAGCTGTCGGGTCCACCAACACTACACAGAAAACTGTCAGGTCCATCAGCACTACACAGAAAGCTGCCCGGGTCCACCAGCACTAAAAAAAAGCTGTCGGGTCACCAGCACAAACAGTAAGCTGTGGGGTCCCCCAAACACAAAAAGTAAGCTGTCGGGCCCACCAGCACTACACAGTAAGCTGTCAGGTCCACCAGCACTACACAGTAAGCTGCCCAATCCATAAAAAACAGATGCAGACCCCAAAATCATCAAAAATCTACTACATTAACAGCATCTTATGAATTTCCCTGAAAAACTAAATTAAAACCCCAAATGCGCCGGACCCCCGGGTTTACAACAGAGTCCCAACACGGCTCTGGTGGCCTGGTGGCTGGGGCCCCCCTTCACACGGCGAGGGTCTGGGGGTTTTTTTCCCGCCAGGGTAGAAACATTAGGCTTGTTTTTACACCTGTTGTCTTTTCACTCATCGGGAAAATGGGTACCTGGGTGCTAGTCCCCTGGTGTGAGTCGCATCCTGGGACACTGACCCAATTCCCCGAAATGCTCAGCTTTCTTTATAGTAGTATATCATTGATGTCAGCTAGGCCTTATACCTTGTATGTAACAAAAAAAAATTTTTATATTATTAATATCCATCACCACCATTACTGTGTCCCGATGACCTCAAGGCGGCCAGAGTCCTCCCAGTGCCAAGAAAAATAAGTCGGATTTTGCCCGTTAATATTCTCACCGTAATATAGAAAATTCTGGGGAAAGCAGTTTTTAAGCAGTTAATTACCTTAATGATTAACATAGTTACCTGTCAGGTTACAGATCTCCCCCAACCGATACATCCTTAATTAATTTGATAGATCACATAAAACCCAGATGTCGTTAGTGAATTTCACGGGGAAGGTCCTAGAGAAAACTGTGAACCATTTGTTTATTTATTTGGGGGTTTTGTAAGGGGTTTTGATGGAAATACCCCACCAGAGACTGTTAAAGAAAGTGGCAGCTCATGGCATTGGGGGGGAAAAAAACTGTCATGGATCAGTCATGGCTCACCAATGGGGAAACAGGGTGTATAAATGGGGGTTTTAAAAAAGAATGGGGGGGTTTTAACAAGGGGTGTTCCACAGGGATCAAA